>JAWQFJ010033902.1:0-93168 GCA_034096865.1 Theodoxus fluviatilis
TCTTGTTGGCAACTTGGAATCCGTCGAACTGCAGGACATCGGTCACCATCACTGCCCCTGCAGACTCAGGCCGACTTCCCTGGCACCGGGACAGTCCTGTGCAGCACCGGCCGAAGACTCTCCAGTCCACGCACGACCATGCTCAGCGACGCACAGCGCGAACCACCAAGTCAACCCCGACAACGCTTCTCCGCTCCTGCCGAGACCATCTCCATATTTTCCAACCGCTCAAGTCTGAGTTCTTTTCTGGGCCGCGTCACAATGTGACCTCACAAACTTATGACGTAACGTTCTCAGAAGTAAATCTGGAGAACTTGCCAGATCTTGCGGAAGAACTGGCCCGTGTCAACTTGTGTCAAACATTTGCCTGGTTTTACATAGCAATGGACAATCCATATAATGCCATACCACGCATTCTTTACACAGAGACAGAGAGAGCGAGAGACAGAGAGAGAGAAATAGAGAGACAGAGATAGAGAGAGACATAGAAAGACAGAAAGAGAGACAGAGAGAGAGACAGACAGACAGAAAGACAGAGAGAGACAGTGAGATATACAGAGAGACAGACAGAGAGACATGTGTAAAGAATGAGCTGAGGCAGGGACTTCCTTGTCAACCAGGTTGCTACTATGTGCGATTTCCAATTGCCTGCCGAATCTGCCAGACCCAGAAAAGAGACTGCCTCAGCCAAGTGCGGCAGTTTATGATTAGCGTTTCTCGCCTCCACGGGCACTGTGCCAAAAATCACAATGCGTTCTTTCGTGCGTGTGTTTGTGTGTGTGTGTGTGTGTGCGTGCGTGTGAGCGAGCGTGTCTGCGTCTGAATCTTGTGGACATTCTCAATACGTAGAGCAGTTATCGAGGAATGAAGACAGAATACAATGAATATTGATGGCATGGAATACAGCACGGAAAGTTTGTACTCCTCTCATGTCATATTATCCTCGCAGCCTCAAATCTCAAAACTCCACCCTCAAATCTCAAACTCCAATTATGATATTTCTCTCTCGTCCTTATCTATTAGGGCATCGCGCACACCTTTGGTCAGTCTACTGTGCAAAGTGATATCTTGAAACTGTCTGTTAATGACATTTATTTCCTAATGGCCAGGAACAGTCGAGATTGTGTGCCAGGGAGCGACCCATGGAGGGAGGGGAGGAACATAGAGGAGGAAAGGCGTCCCAGGCTACTTGCCCCAAATGAAAATGTTCATTAAGGAGGAATGTTTCGTGTGTTTCCTCCGTTTTTGATGGTCACTGAGGAGGAGGATTCCCGTGCTGAGGGAAGGAAAGGAGGAAACCTGTGGGATGAAGGGTGTAGGATCACCACCACCACCATCACCACCACCACCAACACACCACCACCACCAACACAAAACCACCACAACCATCATCACCACCACCACCATCACCATCACCATCACCATCGTCATCGTCCGTCCGTCCGTCCGTCCGTTCGTCCGTCCGTCCGTCCGTCCGTCCGTCCGTCCGTCCGTCCGTCCGTCCGTCCGTTCGTCCGTCCGTCCTTTCGTCGTCTATCGTCCGTCGTCTGTCGTCATGGCATTACCATCATCATGTATGTGGCCATGGGATGAAGCAAGGCAATACTTGTGGGACTGTCTGTGTAATGGGCAAGAGGGACTTGATGGTGGCACCAGCTTTAGTATGCATGGTGGGGATGACAAGGACAGGGGCATCGTGAGATGGATGGCAGTTCAAGCAGCCTCTTGCCCACAGCTTCCAGTCCAGGTTCAGGAGCTCAGCGGTCCGGGAGGCCGTGTGGTACGGCCCGCCTAGGCCTGATTTAGGTGATGAGACGTGGCGATCCAATCTTTGCTGCGAGTCTTCCTCAATCCGACCGGGGGAATGGGGAGTGATTTTTTGTGCAACCACGGACTTTCATCCCTCCCTCTCTCAGGTTGGTCGGGTGGGTTGGAATTTTTTCCTCATCACTCTTTTTTTTTCTTTTTGGGGGGGAGGGAGCGGCAGCGTTGGTTCGCATCAAGGCGACGATTTCCCATCCTCTTGAAGTATATATTTTTTTCTTTCCTTCTTTCTGCATGGAGAATTGAATCAATAACAAAGAGTTGGTATGCATGTCTTCATAAACAAGAAAGTGAATTTGCGAACTGTTATAAATATGCATGTGGTCTGAGAGACATAACCAGTCTGGGGCTGCCTGGTTCATGTTTTCTAGATATCCTGACATGAAAAATCGGCTATGAACAAACAAAAGCGATGTGGAAACCACAGCAGATAAGAGCAGTGCCCTTGTTCCATGTGGATGACTACAACTTACAACGCCTTTGCTTAATGAATCTTTTTGCACGTGAACATTTTACAAATGAGTCACACCACATATATTATGACAGTTATTCAGCACGCTTCCTCTGGATTTCTGCTTGTCTTTTGTGTGTCATTGTACTTGTCTGCCTCGTTGTGTGTGCCTTTCTCTGATACTGTCTGATTCATCTATCTCTTTCTTCTCTCTCTTTCTTCTCTCTCATCTCTCTCTTTCTCTCTCTCTTTCTCTCTCTCTTTCTCTCTCTCTTCTTCTCTCTCTTTCTTCTCTCTCTTTTTTCTCTCTCTAATCTTTCTCATTCTTCTCTCTCTCATTCCTCTCTCTCTCATTCTTCTCTCTCTCTCATTCTTCTCTCTCATTCTTCTCTCTCCTCTCTCTCTTTCTTCTCTCTCTATCTCTCTCTTTCTCCCTCCCTCCCTCCCTCCCTCTCACTCTCCTCCCTACCACCCTCTCTCTCTTTCTCTCTTTCTTCACTTTCTCTCTCTTTCTTCACTCTCTCTCTCTCTTCACCCTCTCTCTCTTCTTCATTCTTTCTCCTCCCTCTTTCTCTCTCTCCTTTCTCTCTCTATTTCCTCTCTCTTCTCTCTCTCTCTTCTCTCTCTCTCTCTCTCTCTCTCTCTCTCTCTCTCTCTCTCTTTCTCTCTCTTTCTCTCGAGAAGCCGCGTCTACTTCGGCTCTGATACATTCCTGACCAAAAAGCAACGCCATGCCAGTCGCCGGTTTTCCAGCAGCTGTTGAAGCGTCGTTGTCGTCCCTGTTAGCCACCGAGGAAATGTCGTCGTGGAAAATTTCCGGCGAACCTGGCAGGACTGTAGTTATCCTGAGATTCAGGCAACGGGATGGTCAGCCATTGCTCGTCAGCCGCAGCAGCAACAGAGGAGCGTGGAAGCGAAAACCACCGTCCCAGCAGCGGCGAGACCGCAGACGGGCAGAGAAGTTTGGAACTTTTGGTGAGCCCCATACTTCTCACGATGTTCCTTTTGAAAATGATGAATTTTCTAGTGTCATTGCTTTTCGTCCTGCTCCTACTGCACGAAATGCACGTGCTATAATACCAACAGAACACACCACCCCATCAGCTGTGACCTTTGACCTCCCTGACGAACACACTTGCTTGGCTACGGAGAGTGCAGAACTCAATAGCCAGTTATCAGGACCCGATCGCGATGACAACGATGTTATCCGCGATGACAACGATGTTGTGCACTCATCGCCAACTTTGACCCCCAGAGAAGTAACAACTGAAGACATCAGGGCAGCGCTCGACAACTTTGCAAAGCAATTCAAAGAAAGTGTGTCAGAGTGCAAGCAAGATGTGAGGAAGATGGGAAGTGACACTGCTACTGCTTGTGCTCCGCGTCATGAGGCAGACAAACTCGGAAAGTCTGAGGCATCCCCCAGATCTTCCTCTGCGGTACCACAACAAGCTCCAGACCCCACTGACGAAGCCCTCAGTAGCAAGTCCCCAACAGCGACAGCAGGCAACGTTCGCCCACGATCACCATCGCGACACCATGGCAGGGCTGATGACGACGTTGCCGGACCGAGTAGACGGAGCGAGCGTGTCGGTTTGAGACAGCAGTCTGCACGGGCATCACGAAGATAATTCGCTGACAGACTCTTTTCATTCGTCTGCGCGCGCCCTACATTCCACTACTGGTGACAAGTAGTGATGTTTTGTACATACGTTCCGAGTCACTCAAACGCGTTGCTAGTCATTTTGTAATGGGCCGGCATGGTCTATACAATAAAATGTTCAGTTCAGTCAGTTCTCTCTCTCTCTCTCTCTCTCTCTCTCTCTCTCTCTCTCTCTCTCTCTCTCTCTCTCTCTCTCTCTCTTTATCCCTCTCTTCCCCCCTCCTTCCCTCTCCCTCTCCTCCCTCCCTACCTCTCACTCTCCGCCCTCCCCCTCTCCTCTCTCTCTCTCTCTCTCTATCTCTATCTATCTCTCTCTCTTTTTCTCTATCTCTCTCTCTTACTTCACTCTCTTTTCTTCTCACTCTCTCTCTCTTCACTATCTATTCACTCTCTCTCCTTTCTCTCCTATTTCTCTCTTTCTCTCCTATTTCTCTCTTTCTCTCCTCTCTCTCGCTCTTTCTCTCTCTCTCTGTCTTTCTCTCTCTCTGTCTTTCTCTGTCTTTCTCTCTCTCTCTCTCTCTCTCTCTCTCTCTCTCTCTCTCTCTCTCTCCATCCCCAGGTTCTATTCAAATACTTAAGTCCCTACGCAAACTGAGCATTGTTACACCTGATTTACTTTTCAAAGTCTTTGATGTACAAATTCAGCCAATGTTGTTATATGGATCTGAGCTGTGGGGTCTGAACGACTGTAAACACATTGAAAATGTCCATCTGTTTGTATTAAAGTGGTTCCTAAATGTTGCTTCTAGAACCCCCAATGCAATGGTTTATGGAGACACTGGCAGATACCCACTGAGTATAAATGCTGCTTTGCGGACCATAAAGTACTGGTTAAAAATCATCAGGATGGACCAAGACAGATATCCATTCAAAGTCTATCGGATGATGTGCAACTCAGTTCATTGTAAAACTAATTGGGCTTCAAATGTCAAATCATTGCTGTGTAGGTACAATCTCGAGAGGGAATGGACTAGTCAAAACGTACATAATGAGACAGAGTTCCTCAGGAATATAAAGGAAAAAATGATAAGAGAATATGACAATGAATGGAGAAGCAGGGTGCAAGAAAGCAGCCGGTGCTCTTTCTATAGACTGTTTAAAACGGATCGAGTGCTTGAACCATATTTATATGCAGTTGATAAACGATTCTTCAGAGACCACTTGGTGAGATTCAGACTAGGAATTAGTGAATTGTTTGTACATAAGAACAGATACAAACCACAAAATCATTCAAATGTCTGTCCAATATGTATGGAGGAAGAGGAGGATGAACTGCATTTTCTGTTGTGTTGCCCCGCCCTTTCAGTTTTAAGACAAAGATATATAACGCCATACTTACAATCCGATGTCCATGAAACCATCAAATATCTGTTCACAACTGATGAAATTCTGACAGTTCGAAATGTTTCAAAATTTTTACATTATTCCTTTAAGATAAGAGCAGAAGCATTGGATTTATCTGAGATGAATCAGCTCGTGTTCAGCGATTAGTTAATGTATTATTCCCAGTAGAACCAATCGCTCGACCCACCGACGCATGTGTTTACAACATGTATTGACTGTTGTGCATTGTGGTGCTGTTAAAACGTTTGATAATGTACACCTTGCAATGGGCCGGAGGCCCCAGCAATAAAGTTTTCGTTCGTTCGTTCGTTCTCTCCATCCCCACCCCCTCCCCTCTCCTTCTCCTCCTTTTTTCTGCTCTAACCTAAGGGCACTCAGTACCTCTTCTGTATAAGAACGAATTTCACTTTAGTCAATCTGGCAATTGTCGACGGTCTCTTTAGGAAAGTTATGTTGCAGTGGAAGAGCTTCTTTTCTAACTATCCACGACTCAGGCATAACATGACAAGAAGCCTTTCCGCAATTTTTGCCTTAGTACACCGACATCCTTTGGCCCAGCTAGTGTTTGGAGATTTGCTGAACCTTGCTTTGGTGTTCTCCATAAGACACATTGCCTTTGTTAGTGAATGTCAGCAGCTCAGTAGAGTATACCATATGAACCGTATCAACAGTCTGTAGAGTTTATCCGCTGATTATAATGACTGTTCCTGTTATCTCAGCGGTGCAGCTACAGTTCGGATCCTCATGTGCAGCCGTTGGGTCGCAAGCAATGAATAAACCGGTCATTCGTGCACTTGTGATTGCAGCTGGCATTTGCAGGAAGAGACCAGCGAGTTCATTTGCTATTGCTCCCTGCATCCTCGGAGTCGTGATTTCGTTGGAGACTGCCTGAATGGCCTTTTCCCCCGTTCATTCTCCTCTCAGGGGGAAAGCAATCAGTTCGAAAGTGCACTTGCCCTCACAGACCAAGTTCGTTTTGCTTTTGGTGCGTGCAGTCTTGACTGCCTTATACAGCCGTAAAACTTGGCTTTAATCTGCGAGGTCATCTTTTATCGGCTGACCAGCGCCAACGACGACGGCGCTTTCGATGGTTCACTCGCTCTTTGCATTTAGAGGAATTGCCACTGTGTGCCGAACTTTTGCAAAATTCATAGAGAAACGATAACGGTGAAGAAATGTTATTACAGAATCTGCAGCAAAGATGCTGGTTCTGATGTAGCTGTCCTGTAAGATGGGACTTGACTGTTGGTCCCATCACGCGTAGATACACGTATTATCATTCTCTCTCTCTCTCTCTCTCTCTCTCTCTCTCTCTCTCTCTCTCTCTCACACACACACACACACACACACATTCACACACTCTCTCTCTCTCTCTCTCTCTCTCTCTCTCTCTCACACACACACACACACACACACACACATTCACTCTCTCTCTCTCTCTCTCTCTCTCTCTCTCTCTCTCTCTCTCTCTCTCTCTCTCTCTCTCTCTCTCTCTCTCTCAAGCGCATGCATACTCACCCTTCTCCATACTCTACCCTCTGCTCTCAGTATGCAATCAGTGTTTTCTAGACATGATTAAGATTTGCTTTGATCAGTCGATTCCAGTGTGACACGATCCAAAAACCATCATAAGATAACTGGAGTCTGTCATGTCATCGCTACGAAATTTTCCAATTTCCCAATCACTTTAGAAAGGAAGCACAGGTGTAGAATACTATCGATAGGAGGCATGCAATGTGCTTGACAATTATGGATGAAAAACGTCAACGATTCTGTGATGATGATGACGACGACAACGATGACGATGATTCCGATGATTATGTCGAAGGTGACAACGACGGTGTTGAGGTGTGAGGGCTGTGTTTGCGTTTGAATGAGTCTGTGTCCACACGCTCTCACGTGTCGCCTTGAATACTCGCAGGGTTGTTTGTTATCAGTAGTTCATTCCATCCATGTACCACCTGTACCCGTCATGTTACTCTCACATTCAAAACAGGTCTGAAGAAGATATTTTGACTTTAGTAATAACCCTCTTGAGGATGCAAATTTTCGTTTGCATTCATACTTGTGTTGCCTTAATTGTTAGTCAAATTAGAGGTTAGCATTCGTCTTAACTCAACTTTACACCACAGCCAATTTTCATGTCACACTTTGGTGTCAAGTTAAGCTGAGACTCAAAACTGTCTTCTTCAAATACAACTAAACTAAACATTGCATTCAGTTTTTCTTTTCTATACAGTTTAGACATCTCCTAATGCATCATATTTACGTGAAATGAAGAGTGTATCATTACTATATCAGAAAGTTTATTTTGAAATATGTGTGTCACACAAATACTCAGCACCTCTGTACTCTTGACCATATGTCTGCGCCATGCCATATGGAAGCCAGTGAAACTAGCACCTTGCCTTGGGTATGAGAGTGAAATAAGACAGGTGCATAGCGTGGGAAATTATTGCTTTATCATATGGACACCCGCGCCCTGAAAATAAACACGTAGGCTCCACCACTCTTCGGAAGGCGAGGGAAACAATCGGCCCGCGGATCTTTTCATCAGGGAAAAAATGTCTTCTGTCAGAGAAAGGAGCTTACCATTGCATTGCCACACGCAACGCGCCCCCGAGTCGGGCGCAACGAGAGCTGCCGGGGAAGAGAGATGAAGACAGGCTGCTGGAGAGTTATTGGTCTTGCTGAAGCATGCCAAGAGCTATTACGGCTGTGGCGTTGAGGGCTCTGTCTGGACTTGGTCAGCATTCGAGGCAAGTGCCGATGTTCGTCTGCACGTACCCTGATCCCAAACGGCTCTGCTGTGCTGCTGAACTTTTAACGCCTGAAGGCGTCAGTCTGCTTGCAGTTGTCTCGCCAGAGCTAGACTCATCTCCGCGGGATTAGTTCCAGAGCGTTTACTTGCCGTGCGCCGCACCCATTGTCGCCCGTCTGCTGAAAGGAGTGTCGTTTCCTTTTTCACTCTCTTATTATGAGCACTCGCTAGTTTCGATGTTTGGAGTGGCTAGGAAGAGAGGAACACAAGACGTTCTCGCAAATACTCCTGTATGTGCATTTGGCATCTCTTTCATTCAGCATTAATGGACTCATATGTCCCTACTTGGGGATTTATATCAGACGTAACAACTGAAAAGAGGAATCGCCTAGTTTGCAATATTAATTTCTTAAAATAACCTCTTCACTGCCGTATACATTGCACGCCATATGCCGGGAACGGTTTTTGCGTTTTAAGAGAGAGAGAGGGGGGGGGGGGGAGAGAGGGAGAGGGAGAGGGGGAGAGAGTATATTGGATTATTCTTGTAGATGAAGAAACACGCTTTCAGATCGGTGTTGACAACCAAAACATTTGTCAGATTTGTCAGATATGCATTGCCATGTATAGGCAGAGCGAATTCAAACGCCGTTGCTTAGATGTACCGAAAGTCATCGACCCGTCTGTAACAGTGTCCAGCGTGCAGAATTCCCTAGCCTCGTTTGCACGCCGTGAATTGACTGGGCGTGTCACTGGCCTCGAGGAGACTTTCTTGTTGGAAAATTGTAAGTTTCTGCCACTTACTGATGTGCCAGATAAGAGCTTCCAGATGATGGATGAGAGGTCTGGGCATTGTGGGTGAATGTACCCACTTGGATTTTATGGCAATGCCACTTGAGGGACCGGCAATGTATTCACCTGCAAACATCTTTCAAACAGAAATCGATGGGAATATTCGAGGCTTCTTCCCAGCATCGAGGGAGCAGTAGTTTGTGCACATCGATAGGACTCAGAAAGGCTTGCAACTTTGTTGCAGTGAATTGGATTTTTACGACATCACAACCTAGCCCTATTTCATATTCGTTGTGTATTTTAACGTGGCATTGCGTGATGAACTCTTAAGTAGTTTGTGTGTGTGTGTGTGTGTGTGTGTGTGTGTGTGTGTGTGTGTGTGTGTGTGTGTGTGTGTGTGTGTGTGTGTGTGTGTGTGTGTGTGTGTGTGTCTGCGTACAATAAGTTGACGAAGGCCTATGTACATGTAGTGCATAACAACAGCGAACCTGAAATTCACGACAGTTGATCATGACATTAGACAACTATTTTAATTTTCAGGAAAAAGCAATGCCGTTTGTGAGTCACAGCACCATTATCACTATCACCATAAACGCTAGCAGTTTATGCGTGCGTTTGAACATTTGCTTCGAGGACTTTCACCCCTGGTCGCGATAGCTTCATTGACAGATGGAGGCAAACAGAAGTGGCCGCAGCCGGAATTCACTGACTGGCGGCACGTTAGTGGAGAAGACTGATCACTAAAACTGATTGTCACTTGAGATGCCAAGGGGTGTTCCTCGTGTCATGAATGCCACAAAGCCAAATCTGATTACCGACGAGGAAGTCGTAAACAACTTTCCAACCCTAATTTCCACACCCACCCTTCTTTTTTTTAATCTTGTAACAGATGATGACGTGATCTGGGAAAGTAGGTCACGCTCTCACATATATTAAATTTCCCATTTGGGTACGCCAGCGATAGAGAGTATTATATTGCATTGTATTTGCCGTGTGTACCACAATAGACATTTCCTTGCGTGATGCAGCTCTCTCGTTGAAGGCATCTGAGCATATGCTGTGACTTGTCACAAGATGTATTGCAAGCACCGCAAGCAGGAGGAAGTCTTTGAATCAATCAAAGGGTTGTCTTGAAGTTTTCCTGCTTTCCTTGCAATATTTCGCCGCAGCCAGTAACGCCTCAGGGACTCGAGTGAGAGCTTGGGGCTAACGAGCGCTCGAAGTCGATGTTCCGGGGGGTCTTCTCCTTTCTCCTCCATTCGACCTAGTTTATTCCTACTTTCTTCCAATTCACATGAACTAAATTCACCTTGTCATAGTTTTCTTCCGCATGCGTGATTCTTCTCTTCTTCTGTATGTTATCATTTGTGCAACTACATTTCCGGAATAATCACCTGGAGATTATACAAAAGATAACGAGATTAATTTACAATGAACAATGTTACAGAACACATTAAAATATTATATTAGAACTAAATACTTTAACATTTCAGGATAATAATGTGTTCGTGTGAAGTTGCGTTTGATATTATTTTGGAATCAGTATTTGAAAAACTTTTTCTCCTATATAAACAAGTATGCAAATTGTTTTGTCAGTATGCTCCTACAAAGCGCTACACATTTCTAGCAAGGAACTCTGACATCGTTCCTGCGCAAATGTTGCTGTAACTAGCATAAAAGTACAAAGTCTCGCAAGACTGGTCATTTTACTACAGTTACAGTTACACCTCGTGATGTCCAAGCGGACAGAGCTCAAAGCTGGTGACAATGACAAGTAGTCAAAGTAAATAAAGAAACAAATTTTTGGTAACGATAACCTATATAATACATGAGGTTGGTAAACTAAACTTTTCTAAAACTACAAACGCTTAAAAAAACTTAAATAGTGCATTCTAAAAGTGTTAATAGGACAATGGAAAATGAGACAGCATACAGTTTTTCTGTTTACCATCAATTTTTTACTTTTCCTTTGTGTGCATGATTATTTTAAAAAAGGTTAAGGGTCAGCATAACCACAACTTTTTTGGGGGCCTAATGCACCTGCGTAGAAGAGTCAACATTGCGAATTTCGCCGTTTTGATGAATGGCTCCTTTTTGCAGTACGTGAAGTTGTTTCTGGAAAGGGAACTTGGAAAGCAAGTATCTCGGAGAGACTGAACAAAACATATTTCTTTGCGCATGTATGAGATGCCTAAAACAGTTCATGTGTGCTTGCATGTGTGCTTGCATGTGTGCTTGCAAGTGTGCTTGCATGTGTGCGAGTTGTCTGGAAGGGGGTATGCGTATGTTTGCGTGTGTGCGTGTTTAAGCGTGTTTCGTCTCCTGAGATCGAGCCTTTAATCAGAGTGTAGCTTCGTTTCTGTTTTGTATTTCCCCTGATTTTCTATACCATGAGTCGTCTATGTGAGGTGTTTTCAGAAAATGCGTTTGCTATTTAATACTGTATAGTGTATATTTTAAGATATTGATACTTTAAGGACATTCTGGATGTCAGTCAGAGCCTTTAAATCTGAGGTCATTTTATATGAGTCCTCCCGAAGGCTGGGCTCATTATGCTTTGTTTTCCTTGTCCTGCCTTTAAAGCAGCCGAGTGCAAACCGCCTCGGGAATCTTCATCGCGTTCACTGGCCACTGTGATTTTTCTTCATAAAAATGCAGTTTTTGTTGTTGGTATCTCAATTTTGGCAAGAAGTCAGTATTTGCTTTTCCTGAAAATCTTTTGAAATTAATGTTTTCATCTGCTACAGAGCGTTAGTTTTTATCATTTTCTCTTGGAAACTTGTCTTATGTTTTTCCTGCCCTTTTCAAACATCAAGATTACAGGCCAATTACCAGAGATTTCAGGGAGATCAGAGACGCTTTACAAGAAATGAAAGCTTGACGAATAAGAACCTGTCGACATATTGTTTTCGTTGGCGTTAGAAGCGTGTTTTGTTCTGTCAGACAGCCGAATATTTGTGTGCGGCTCTTGGTGTAGGTACTGGTGCATTGCCAGGTCACCAGAGAAGCCAGGATTGATAGTGGTGCGGGTCAGAAGCGCCATATCACACTTGTCTCTCGACTCTCCATTATTCGTCCGCGCAGAAATTTACCGTGCGAACCACTGCTTACGCTTTCCCACCATTCGTCTTGCCTTGAGGTCGGCACACCGGAGGGACATCGACCGCGCATTGGACTTAGAGTCATGTCGGGGAGCCGACCCTACTGCGTGTCTGGCGTTTGTCTGTGGCTCCAGAGTGAATTTGTCTGCGACGCTCCATCTCTCAGCCCATTTCTGCCAGACCGAGGTTTCTAACTCGGAAGAAGGACCGTGTCTGCTTTGCAAATCTACGTTAGAGGAAAAACAGGGCTTTGAAATGCCGATAAACATGAACGCGAGTTTTTGCTACGTCGATGATAGCACCGATAGAGATGACAATATCACGTTTCTGTTGTGCCTTTTTATAATTGACAAGTGTATGGTTACAATGAATTCTTCGAACGTAGACGTGCCACGAGTGCTGTGAGTTTTCCGTTATTCCATTTGCAAGTTACTCAATATACATGTGCACCCACCACGTGCAACTGTTTTGACGTTTGTGTTGGCAACTTGAGAACAGCCCCTGTACATTTATAGGTTTTATGTAAACTTTCTGTGAGGTGCAATACATGTACGTAATATTTAATTGTCATTCCCCCTTAGATCGTTTAATGAGCAAGAATAGTTTTTGCATCTTTGGATAAAAATAAAAAGTCTGCATGGTATGTCCCTTACTGCTCGAATGACCTTAAATTTAATATGACATACATTACTATATATTCATTTGCATTATATTAAGGCTCTGGAGTACGAACAATTTGCTCATTTACAACAATAGTTACCCCAGCTCACAGATGAAATCGCTTTTAAATTTGTTTGCAGTTGTGTTGTAAAAGGGTTGAATTTTAACTG
This sequence comes from Theodoxus fluviatilis, assembly GCA_034096865.1. Lineage (NCBI taxonomy): Eukaryota > Metazoa > Mollusca > Gastropoda > Cycloneritida > Neritidae > Theodoxus > Theodoxus fluviatilis. The sequence continues at coordinate 12,764 of JAWQFJ010033902.1, forward strand.
TTTCATCGGTGACTAATAAAACTCGGATACTGACAAGTGATGGGAGAAGTTGCGCTTCCAAACTTTCCCTTTTTTCAATGCTGGAGTCACAGAAAGCAAAATGATTCTCGTGTGATTTTCTAAAGCTTTCATTTGTGTTTATTGCCGAGTTGAAAACAAAAATGCTGAACCGTTTTGTGACATGAATACTTCTCTTTCTGTAGATACTGAGCAGTTTATTGGACAGTTCATTCGTGTACATTTACGACAGTGAGGTTACTTCACCTTTTTTCAACTCTTGTTCTCGTCGATGAAATGGAACTAGGACGGATCTTCAGGGCGGACTGGGTCACCTATCAGGGGAGCTATCCTAGCTCTTGCCGATCTATCTACTTAAGCTGGATCTCTGGTCTGGTGAGGACTGAGATGGTATGAGAAGGGCGCGACGTGTTGACAGCCTAATGCTGCCCTCGTCCCTTTGCCGTACGAAGAGCCACATTTCTCCTGTCATCTTTGGGATCGCATCACCCTTGTTTCCTCCCATGTCCATTCCCATGTGATCCAATTTCCATTATTTCAATATTTTCCTGTATCACCCCAACACCCCATCTCGTCGCTTTCATTGCCCTATTTACCCTCTCTCTCTCTCTCTCTCTCTCTCTCTCTCTCTCTCTCTCTCTCTCTCTCTCTCCCTCCTTCTTTCGCCAAGATCGCCATTGGAAAATGATTCCAACGCCCTCCCCTCACCTACATTATATGTACCCACTGCTCCCTGCTTACACATTTTCTCTCTCTTCCCTCTTTCCTTATCCTGTCTCTAATCTCCCAGTTTTTCCTGCTGTTCCTCCGATATCATTTCTGAAATGTGATTCCAACCTTCCTCTTTGTGGCTGTTCTGACATGTAACCCATCTTGCGCCACTCACCTCTTTTAATGATCTGTTTTTCACATATCCTGTTTCCCCACCCTTTTATCACCGAAACATTATTGACATCTGACTCAATACTCTCATCCTTCCTCGCCATCCCTCAGTACTCAGTCCGCCGTCGCTCTATATCCTATCCTGATAAACTCCCACTCCATTACTTCACTGTTTGCACTCTCTCCTACACCCTAACTTCCCCTCTCCTTTTCTGTACCTCGCTGTACTTTCGTCCATGAATTTACTTACGCGTGTATCTCTCCTACTCTTTCTGTCCGAAAAGAAATCCCTTCCGCAATGCGACCGAGTAGCTTCCTGAACAAACAGCGTCCGCCTAGCGCCTGTCAAGGGAAACGAAGGGTAATTGCTCGTCAGGCAGCCATTACCCTTTGTCTACTGGAAAAATAGCTCGCTCACGTCCGCCTGCACTAGTCTCACTCTTTGGATCAGTTCTCAAGAGAGGGAAAGGCTCCGAAGCGGGTCTTTAGTCTGTGGAGGGTCGTGTGGTGAAGATCCGGTCCAGGGCTAGTCTTGTGCTTTTTCCATCACGGCTGACCTTCGGAGCGTGCACCGTCAACCTTTACGAATGCCATGGACTTGCTTCTTTTATTGTGGTCGCTGCTTATCTGGCTGTCAAATTCCCGAACGTTTTTCTATTATTAGGTCCCGACCTTCTGTCCCATGATTCATTTGTCCTGGGACGTTTCATGAATCTTGTAGTTGACCCCAGTACGTTTCTCAGGAGTCACCCCTCTTCTTTTTTTTCATTGAGGAAGTCTGCCTTAGTCGCCACGCAAAATACTGGGGTTTATTGATAGTTTCGCTTGTGTCTCGAGAAAATGTGTCCTCATTCATACAGGTTTTTTTTCAATATAAATGTAATCAGGCTCCTTAGCAAATATCGAAACTTATCTTAATAATTTTTTAGCGGTTTCCCTTTCGCCCCTTCTCTATGTCTGTTTGCCTGCCTGCCTGCCTGCCAGCCTGTCTGTCTGTCTGTCTGTCTGTCTGTCTGTCTGTCTGTCTGTATGTCTTTCTGTCTCTCACTCTTTTTCTCTCACTCTATTTCTCTCACTCTTTTTCTATCACTCTTCTTCTATCACTCTCTTATTCTCTCACCCTGACTGTCTCGGTCTCTCTCTCTTTCTCTCTTTATCTCTCTCTCTTTCTCTCTCTCTCTCTCACTATTTCTCTCTCACTTTTTCTCTCACTCACTCTCTCTCTGTCTCTCTGTGTTTCTATCTTTCTCACACTTTCACTCTTTCTCTCTGTCTGTCTCAGTGTTTATCTTTCTTTCTCTCACTGTCTCTTTCTCTCACTTTCTCACTCTGTCTCTCTCTGTCTTTGTTTCACTGTGTCTCAATCACTCTCTCTGCTCTCTCTCTCTATCTCTTTCTCTCTCCATTTGTATGTGTGTCTGTGTGTGTATGTATTTCTCTGTGTCTTTCTCTCACTGCCCTTTTGACCGTCAGTATTTTCGTCCATCCGTTTATCTGACTGTCTCTCTCTCCTCTCTCTCTCTCTCTCTCTCTCTCTCTCTCTCTCTCTCTCTCTCTCTTGATTGCTCGCTCACTCTGTCTGTCTGCCTGCCTGTCTTTCTGCCTGCCTGTCTTTCTGCCTGCCTGTCTTTCTGCCTACCTGTCTGCCTGCCTGTCTGCCAGCCTGTCTGCCTGCCTGTTTGTCTTTCTCTCCGTCTGTCATTATGTCTTGTCTGTATTACTGTCTCTCTCTCTCTCTGTCTCTATTTATATCTCTTTCTCTCTTTCTCTTTCTGTCTTTTTCTGTCTTTTTCTGTCTCTTTTCTCTCTCTGTCTTTCTCTCTGTTTCTCTCTCTCTATCTCTCTCTCTTTCTCTCTCTCTCTCTCTCTGTCTCTCGCTCTCTCTCTCTCTGACTCTTGCTCTGTCTCTCGCTGTATCTGTCTCTCTCTCTCTTTCTCTCTCTCTCTCTCTCTATCTATCTATCTATCTATCTATCTATCTATCTATCTATCTATCTATCTATCTATCTATCTATCTATCTATCTATCTATCTATCTATCTATCTATCTATCTATCTATCTATCTATCTATCTATCTATCTATCTATCTATCTATCTATCTATCTATCTATCTATCTATCTATCTATCTATCTATCTATCTATCTATCTATCTATCTATCTATCTATCTATCTATCTATCTATCTATCTATCTATCTATCTATCTATCTATCTATCTATCTATCTATCTTACTCCCTTCTCATTCAATTGCAATAGTTCGTCGTTTTCTCTCTCTTGGGATATATTTATTCTTTAGTTAAATTAATAGAAAATACATGAATCGATTCAGTATTTCTTGGCTATCTAATTAAGTGAAAGCATATAATTTAATTTAATTGTACTTCTGATAAAGCTTCATCGCTACTTTTTATTTCCCACAATTCTCCAATGTCTTTAAGCAAGTTCAATCTTGAAAACCCGTGGCTAGAAGCTATTCTGTGTATTGAAACATACATAAGATTTTGAAGAAGAAAAATCATTTAAACTCACCCCAACGAAGTGTTGATATTATTTGCCCACTCACTATGACGATGATAGAGTTGGTGCTGGTGCCTGACTGTATGCATCTTATCGGTCTCACTGTGTTTGTCTGGTGGGGAAAGTGTTAATCGGTTTGAGTCCCCAAAGTGGCTGATGAGTCGCTACATACAAACACACCGCTTTTGCCTTTAAAAACAAGGACCGGTCACAGTGCTTCTGGCTTCATTCATTCTCTCTTTGTTGCCCTTGAGCCGCGCTTATATTAAACTGCTCCATTTATTAAACTGCTCCATTACATGACAAACATATATCTGTCGAACTTTCCTCACCGTGCAACAAACGCCACGTCGTTGAAACAGTTTGCTGTGATAGTGTCGAGACATTATCATCCCCTAATTTATCCGGCCTCTTTCGGTGTCATCTTGCTATAACCAGATTATTAATGGCATACGTGTAACCTAGTGGGCTGTCATCTTTTTTCGTCATCGTATTAGTCGGCATGGCAAGACGACAAGTTGCAAGAGTCGTAATCCCTTTCTGGATAATCCTTTTATCTGCAAACTGGTTCTTTTGACGCACGTGATTTTTTACTCCCACTTCCTCTTCTTCTTCTCTTCTCCATTACTAGTAATGTCATTTCACGTTTCAGTACTCTATGGAGGATAAGAGGCTGTTCCTAGCGTATGTAATGGACCCCCTCACTAGTCTTGAAAACGTTCAACATGGCTCGAAACGGGAATATTCGAGGGGAAAAAGTGTGTCTCATTTTCCTCTTCTGCCAGCCATTTCTTTCGCGTCTCATCGTAACTGAGGCCCTCTTCGTTTTCCTACGGGTAATTAATTCAATCAGCGTCACAGCACATTTTGGTTGTCTCGGCCTGTTCAGCAGTCATTACCATGCAAGACTGTGAGACCACGTCCAAGTGGGTCAACTTGCCAGCAAGTCCGTCTCACCACACTCGGATCTGACGTCCGCTTAAAGAGCTGCGCTAATAATATATTTCCTTTAATCAGCAAGTCGGAGGAAGCTTTTACATCGTCGGTCTGGCTGTCTTGCCGTCTGGAGAGACTAGAGTCGGTGTCCCACTTATTGGTCTCACCTTCGCCCCATTTCTTTCATTATGACAAAATGGAGCAATCACATAAGAGGTTCTTTCAACTCGCAACGCTACACCGTTCATAAGCAAGCGTAAAAGACTTTGTAGAAGCAACTAGACGTAACGTTCACCGGCTGATAGCTCAACGAGTCCAAACCTTAGCTTTCAAGATCAAATATATGAATACAAGTTTTAGATGCTCTTGAACTCTCAACTCTGACAATACTCTTTTGGAGATCCTACCCAAGTTATCATCAGATATATGGACCAAAAAGCGCAATATTATAATCAGTTCAGTTCAAATCAATTTAGTTACTTTTTTATTGAACATATACACCTGTAAATAAATTCACATCTCCAGTGGCCCTAAAATAAAAACATTAGGACAAATCAAGACGACTGAAAAAATCTCTCTCTCTCTATCTCTATCTATCTATCTCTCTCTCTTTCTCTCTCTCTCTCTTACTCTCTCTCTTCTCACTCTCTCTTTCTCTTTTTTCTCTTTCTCTCTCTGTCTCCTCTCTTTCTCTTTTCTCTCACTTTCTCTCTCTCTCACTCTCTTCTCTCACTTTCTCTGTCTCTCTCTTTCTCTTTTGTCTCTCTTTCTCTTTTGTCTCTCTTTCTCTCTGTCTCTCTCTCTCTCTCTCTCTCTCTCTCTGTCTCTCTCTCTCTCTCTGTCTCTCTCTCTCTCTCGCACTCTCTGCGCAATTTTCTTATTAGAACAAGTTCCTCTCTCGCCAGAGGATTCCTCCAGACGCAGGATCGTCATGCCACAAATATAATTTATTATCTGAGGGGAACGATGTGTTCCCATTACTCTGATATGCATTGGGGTAAACTTAACAGCCGTACATTATAAAGACGTTTCAAGCCTCTTGGGTCCATCACAGTATCCACATTTATTCGCATGACGTTGATGCTGAGTTCTTACATCCTAGAGTAGATTATAATGTCTTCCTATACCCTCCCCGTGAATTGGACATCCTTGACGTATAATGACTATGAGGATTTTATGTATTCTCTGCCGTCCTGATGTATCACAAACAATTCACGGGGAAAACGCGTGAACAACGTTATTGTACCACATCCGTCACCGCCGACAAAGTATTCTGTGAGGAAGTGCTAAGGACTTTTATGAATACGCTTAAATGGGCTTCCTGCTGATCTCTAAGAGGGTGTTTCCTCGACGTGGGACTCACTATAGACTACTGAAATTGTCAGCTAAGTTCGGGAGTAATAGAATTTGCAAGATGTGACGTACCTTTGTATTTTATCTCGACAAGGGTCTTTCAGTAATGCAGACAAGTTGTAGAGAGAGAAAAGTTCCAGACCACTCTAACTCGGGGTGTCCTGATCTGCAAGGACGATTAGGTAGATACATTGTAGAAATCGATATTAGACCCGTTGAGATAGTAAAGATGCTGTTTCTTGTTAGGTCGGATGTTGATATGTTTCGCTCTTTGGTCGAATTTGTTCGTGAACAAGGTTTTCTGGAAAGAAATACAACAGGACATTACAACACAATAACAAGATATTTGATCAAATGCTGCAATAGTCGCGTGTTCCATTCAACCGGACTCAGATCTCAAAATCAGTCTGAGCTCTCAGATGTACCAGCTGCATCGTCACGTTATCCAAAATAGTTTTACTTGTCTTGAAGGCGAAGGGATTTTGGGGGGGGGGTTAACTTTCTTTTTGTAGACTGTTGGCTTTAGTTTACGTCGTAGCATTTTATACTTACCTGTGTAATTTGAAGGGGTGAGAGATGGCACGAATCCTCTTACTACTTCTCCTAACATCATCCTTAAAATCATCAACTTGATGCTTGTGATATAAAGATAGGCCGTGATCGTAGGTCGAAAGATATCTGATCAAAAATTATTTTCCCAGTATCTCTTCTAAATCTGCATTTAGCAAATCTCATCACCTTCATACCATCCCCGAATGAACCAAGCAAAACCGAGACAGTGTGAAATATCGCAACGCCATCATCGACAACAGAAGTACATGTTTAATGTAAGTTTTTAGATGTTTAATTGCATGACTCATTGATTTCCCTTCATCTTTATTAACATTTTATTTCACTGGCACATTATTTTCGATTATACTTTAGTCGGCCTTTCGAATGACTTTCAAAGTTATGCAGTGACAGGTTTTAGATGTTTAATGTCTTGACTTATTGAATTCCATTTGAACTTTATCAAAGATCTTTTCACTTGCAAATGATTTCCAATGATATCACGTTAGTCGACCTTTCAGTTTGCGAAGTCCCCAGGCTTTTCAATCGTCCGCTTCGACGAGGCTAAAAACATTTGTCAAGACCGAATGAGGAATGGTCTGTGTAATGCCCTCCTACGGGCCTTCGTGCTTCGTTCCATAAAGTCAGAAGATCTCCTAATGTTCGGCTCCCGTCACCTCCGAAAACTTGGGATGAATGTCTCCACGCAGAGGTTTTTTTCCCCTGTAGAGAAAAAGTGTGTCTATTGGAAGGGTCTTACACCCCTTCGAGCAACGAATCTCTCAACCTCTCCACAATGAAGCCCCTTACAAGCCTTGCGTGAGTTACAGAAGCGGACTCCCCACCTTTGAATGAGAGTCCTTTCAGAAAGGTTACATAAACAGCCACCGTGGGGCGTGTTTTTCCTCTATGATGCAGGAGCTGCTTCTCCAAAGACACCTCGTTAGGTCACAGACATGTCCGAGGAGCTTATTTTTGAGCTTACGGTCATTGTTATCTGACAACATACATGTAGACGTTGAACTTGTGCAGTTCTGAAGTTGTTGCATGAGTGCGCGTGCTGTTTTCGAACAGTATTCTGTGTATATCTAGCTACTTTAAGCTTTTTACATCAGCGTATACTCGGTCTGTTCACATTGCTCTTAAAATGAACTCCTCTTCTTACTGCTGAAATGTCTGCATTTGGTGGGTTCCCCACATCTTGACACATAGGCTGCCTAAGTATTACCAAAGATTATAGGTTACACAAAGATAGTTCATTAGCTCATTGTTGTGAGGATCGAGACACGTTGCGCCCCCAAGCGGGAAGGAATATGGGTGAATCAAGGGAAGTAATCACACCGCTTAGCGACATGTAAATTTGCTTGTTTATCGACGCGTTTCTGATGCGTTCCGATCATGTTTGTGAATAAATTTACGGTGTAATGTGTAATAAAATGATTTGCTGCAATAATGGGGGTGTTTTAGCTTTGTTTTTTGTAGCAGGCGTTGTGAAATTGAACGCACACATAGGCCTATTAAATCTACATGGTGTTGATGGAACGATCTAATTTTCATTATTATCGAAGAATTCAAGCTTGTTTATCAACGTATACACCCCTGTGGAATATCTTTAGGAAATGCAAAGCAATACATACCTGTCAAGAAGGTGATTTGCGGCCAGAAATTCATTCGATGAAGTGAATTCAGTTGCCGCATGAGAGAAGCGTCAACCTGCGTCGACCCAAAGATTATAGTATAGTCTTTGGTCGACCATATGTAGATATGGCGGATATGTCTTCACTTTGCACAGAAAATGATGTATTTGGGGATAATAGAAAAGCATCCAAAGAAAATGTAAGCCATGAACAGCATTAATTTATCAAAGCTGTGTGTTGACTGCATCAAAAGGCCGTGAAAGATTCTAAAAATCGAAATGCAGGTCACAGGTCGACCAAAGACTATACTATAATCTTTGGGTCGACGCAGGTCGACGCTTCTCTCATGCGGCAACTGAATTCACTTCATCGAATGACTTTCTGGCCGCAAATCACCTTCTTGACAGGTATGTATTGCTTTGCATTTCCTAAAGATATTCCACAGGGGTGTATACGTTGATAAACAAGCTTGCATTCTTCGATAATAATGAAAATTAGATTGTTCCATCAACACCATGTAGATTTAATAGGCCTATGTGCGCGTTCGATTTCACAACGCCTGCTACAAAAAACAAAGCCAAAACACCCCCATTATTGCAGCAAATCATTTTATTACACATTACACCGTAAATTTATTCACAAACATGATCGGAACGCATCAGAAACGCGTCGATAAACAAGCAAATTTACATGTTGCTAAGCGGTGTGATTACTTCCCTTGATTCACCCATATTCATTCCCGCTTGGTGCGCTGCGTTTCCGAGCGTCTTGGAAGTTTATATAGCAAAAGCTCGGCATGAACTATCTTTGTGTAACCTATAATCTTTGGTATTACTGCATAAATGCTTGTAAGGACAGGCTCTCATATATGTATGATAACTGAGGCTGATCGCAGTAGCTTGTTCTGTGTCACAGAACGTGCAGCTAACTTCGTAGGCTGCAAGGTTACGGGACTACATAAAACAAGAGAGAGTGGCGGTAGTGGTGATGGTGGTGTTCATCGTTGCTTTGAAGCGAATCCGTCTCTGTACCAAGATTTTTCTTTTCACTTTTGTATTGAAATGATAATGGTCAAAACATCAAACATATAAAGGATAAATCCACTCTCATCAGAATAGCCGTTTATAAGCAACTAGTTGCATCGTCTGTTCTTTGCAGACGTTCCTCTTATTCACATGGAATGGGTTAAAGAAGTGGAAAAGTTTGTGCGTTTCTGTTACTTTTTTCTGGTTTACTTGTCCATTTTAAGCGTTATTTCAGTATTATAGTGTCACAGAATTTCGCGTGATTGTCTCGTTATTGCCTTCAGTCTATGTAAGATTTCTTTTCTGGCACCGATTTGGCGACATCATTTTCAGTGGACTGGGGTGAGGAGATATTTTCAAATCCTCTCCAATACGGTGCAGTTATCATGCAAGTTATCTACGCTCAAGGAAAAGTGCCTGTCCGAGAACTATTTCGTTCCTAGCCTTTTTAATAAAATCCTTATTTTATAAGATATCAAAGTAGTTGCACGTTACAGCTCTGTCGATGCTCTGTGTTATTGCCTTCATTTACTTGTTAGACTGAAATTGGCCTCCGGACCTCAGACGGTCTTCCTTCTATTTTAGCTTTTTATGCCTTGGGGCATACGCAGAGCACGTCGTCTAGGTTTCCTCTCAATGTAAAAGATGAACACGGACGTTTTTCCTTTTCAAAAATGCATCAGGGGCGAGAGCCACGGAGGAAGGGCTGATGAGTAGGGTGCTGTTGCAAATTCGTTAGGAACGTGGGCGTTGGGCTTGAAAGAAGCCTTTGGTAAGGTGTTTTGGAAATGCCGCGGCCCTTTTTCTCCCTTTGGAATGACAAGCCTTGTTGGTCATATTTGGAAGAAGGTGTTTTCTCCACCTGTCTTTGTTGGCTTCGTGGTGGGAACCTCTTATTTCCGTTGTCACCATGGCGCACCTCAGCACACACCCATGCACCAGATGCCTGTAGTGCCGACTGTTTCGAAAAAAGGAAAATGGAATTTTCTCCCGAGAGAACGCACGCACGAAAAAAACTTATCGTAATTTGTTTCTCAAAGATCGATTTTTTTCCATTCGGTTCTTTGGATTCTTCTTCGTATTCACCGATGGTGAAAAAAAATCGAATTGTATGTAGGTTTTCGTGTTAATGAAATAAAAAATTGATTTTCAACAGTTCCAAAAGTTGTATCTACTTCGTAATCTGATAAACAAGAAAACTTTGTATATCTTGTCTTTTTGTGTACGTAGCTTCTCCTTGATTTAACAAAATACATGTAATATCTATCCCTCTAGCATTCCTTCTTATCTGCCTAAAGTAATTGTTAAACTTACTTTTGGAGACATTTAGTATGGCTTTATTCTATCCTTTAATGGAAATGTAGGCCACACAACACGTCGGTTATTACTTTTTCTATGATTTTGTCAAAAGGTGGAATTGAATCTCGTATTCTCTTTTGGCGGGTTCACAATGAATCTGTTTTGAAAGCATCTTTTTCTTTTTGGTGTGTGTGTGTGTGTGTGTGTGTGTGTGTGTGTGTTCGTGCGTGCGTGCGTGCGTGCGAGTGGGGTGGGGATGGGGGTGTGGGGGTGTGTTTTTTTGCAGTTGTGGGTGCTTCTTATAATTAGTTTTTACTAAAGTATTTCAGCCACGTTATTTCCTAACACGGTTTTATGACTAGGGTTGTCACTGCTGTATCATTCAATAGACTTTCAATAAAGACAGTTTAACTTCCTTCACCAGCTAAATAAAAAGTTATCTTACCAATGAAAATAGTTCTACAATTACGCCAATGCTTATGGAGTGATATAAGAGAGAACATCGTCAACTAATTAGCAAATCTTTTAGACACTTAAGCTGCTCCATTATACATTTTTGTCACTTATCTATCTACATATAGGCTTCGCAGTAAGGAATACTGTTGTGACATATATCTCTGCTGAGGCCTTGCCGTCGTAATGCTCTCTCTCTTCTCTCTCTCTCTCTCCCTCTCTCTCTCTATCTCCTCACCTTTTTATAACTGTCTTTCTTTTCACTTTCAGAGTGCACAACGAGTAGTTTGCATTATAATTGTTTTCACATGGCTTTTGAGTTGGACCACACTTGATAAAAGTGACTATTTTTGTGCAGGATACCGAGTTTGAGCTTGTGCTGAGTTGCGACAATGAAGACATCCTGTCATCCTGTGATGCGACCAGCGTCCTAACTTCTCACAGCAATGTGTCCCATCAGACCGCAGAAACCAATGCCGGAACACTTCATATACAGGTATATATGTTTATTTCTTTAATTCGGGCGCGTGTGTGTGTGTATGCGTGTGTGTGTGTGTGTGTGTGTGTGTGTGTGTGTGTGTGTGTGTGTGTGTGTGTGTGTGTGTGTGTGTGTGAGAGAGAGAGTGAGAGAGAGAGAGAGTGACAGACATACAGACAGACAGAGTCAGAGAGACAGAGAGTCTGAGAGACAGAGACAGAGAGACAGAGAGAGAGACTGACAGAGAGAGAGAGACAGACAGAGAGACACAGAGAGAGAGACAGACAGAGAGACAGACAGACAGAGAGAGAGAGAGACAGAGAGAGAGAGACAGAGAGAGAGACAGAGAGAGAGAGAGAAACAGAGAGAGAGACAGAGAGAAAGAGAGAGAGACAGAGAGAAAAAGGGAGACAGAGAGAGACAGAGAGAGCGACAGAGAGAGAAACAGAGAGAGAAACAGAGAGAGACAGAGAGAGACAGAGAGAGAGACAGACATTCAGAGAGAGAGACAGAGAGAGACACAGAGAGAGAGAGACGGAGAGAGAAACAGAGAGAGAGACAGAAAGACAGAGAGAGAGGCAGGGAGAGACACGGAGAGAGACAGTGAGAGACACGGAGAGAGACAGTGAGAGACACAGAGAGAAAGACAGAGAGAGAGAGACACACAGAGAGAGACAGAGAGAAAGAGAGGGTCAGAGACAGAGAGAGACAGAGACAGATAGAGACAGAGAGAGACAGGTACAGACAGATAGAGACAGAGAGAGACAGACAGACAGAGACAGGCAGAGAGTGACAGACAGAGACAGACATAGAGAGACAAAGAGAGACAGAGAGAGAGACTCACAGAGAGACAGAGAGAGAGACACAGTGAGAGACACAGTGAGAGACACAAAAAGAGAGAGATAGAGAGAGAGAAACACAGAGAGAGAGAGAGAATCAGAGAAAGAGAGTCAGAGAGAGAGAGACAGAGAGAGAATATGAGAAAGAGAGTCCGAGAGAGAGAGACAGAGAGAGAGACTCTGAGAGAGATAGAGAGAGATAGAGACAGATAGAGACAGAGACAGATAGAGACAGAGAGAGACAGACAGAGAGAGATAAAGAGATAGAGAGAGATACAGAGAGAGACAGAGAGACACGGAGAGACACAGAGATGGACAGAGATGGACAGAGAAAGAGAGACAGAGATAGAGAGACGGAGAGAGAAATCGAGAGAGAGACAGACAGAGAGAGAGACAGAGACACAGACACACAGAGAAATGCAGAGAGAGACATAGATGCAGAGAGAGAAAGAGAGAGAGACAGAGAGACAAAGACAGAGAGACAGAGATACAGAGAGAGAGAGACAGAAACACAGAGATACAGACAGAGACAGAGAGAGAGACGGAGAGAGAGACAGAGAGACAAAGAGAGAGAGAGACAGAAAGAGAGACAGAGAGACAGAGAGAGACAGATAGAAACAGATAGAGAGAGACAGATAAAGAGAGACAGATAGAGAGAGACCGATAGAGAGAGAGACAGAGAGAGACAGAGAGAGACAGAGAGAGACATAGAGAGAGACACAGAGAGACAGGGAGAGAGAGACAGAGAGAGAGAGACACAGAGAGACAGATAGAGAGAGACAGGTAGAGAGAGTCAGAGAGACAGAGACAGAGAGAGACAAAGAGAGACAGAGACAGAGACACAGAAAGACAGAGGGACAGAGACACAGAGAGCCAGAGACCGATAGAGTCAGACAGAGAAAGGGACAGACAGAGACAGAGACACAGAGAGATACAGAGAGAGAGACAGTGACAGACACAGAGAGACAGACATAGAGAGTCACAGAGATACACAGAGAGACACAGAGGCACACAGGGAGACACAGAGACAGACAGAAAGACACAGATAGAGAGACAGAGACACTCAGGGAGACACAGAGACACACAGGGAGATAGAGAGACAGAGCGACAGATAGACAGAGAGAGAAAAAGACACAGAGATAGAGACAGACAGAGAGAGAGACAGACAGAGAGAGAGAGAGACAGAGACAGAGAGAGAAAAAGACACAGATATAGAGACAGACACAGAGAGAGAGACAGAGACAGACAGACAGACAGAAAGATAGAGACACAGCGAGAGAGAGCGAGAGAGAGACAGAGACAGACACCGAGAGAGAAAGAGAGAGAGAACGGCAGAGAGAGACGAGAAAGAGAGAGACAGAGAGAGATTGTGTGAGTTTGAGTGGGTGTAGGTGAGGGGGGGGTGAGTCCGTGAAAAAGAAAGATAGAGAGACAGACAGACAGACAGTCAGACAGAGAGAGACAGACAGACAGAGAGTGAGTGAGTTTGAGTGGATGTGGGTGGGAGGGGGGAGTGAGTGAGTGAGAAAGAGAGAGAGACAGACAGAGAGAGAGAGACAGAGAGAGACAGAGAAAGAGGGACAGAGAGAGACAGAGAAAGAGGGACAGAGAGACAGACAGAGAGAGAGACAGAGAGAGAGACACCGAGAGAGAGACAGAGAGCGTGTTTGAGGTGTGTTAATATCTGTATGTGTATGCGTGAGAGAGAAAGAGAGAAAGAGAGGGAGGAGAGACAGAGACAAAGAGAGACAGAGAGTGAGGGTGTGTTAATATCTGTAGGCCTATGTGTGTGCATAAGTGAGAGAGATAGAGACACAGAGAGAGAGAGACAGAGAGAGAAAGAGAAAGAGAGAGAGTTTGGGGGGTGTTTGAGGGGGTGTTAATATCTGTATGTGTGTGCGTGAGTGAGAGAGAGAGAGAGAAAGAGAAAGAGAGAGAGAGATGAGAGAGAGAGATGAGAGAGAGAGAGAGAGGGCGTGTGGGATTGTGGGCGTGTGGGCGCGCGCGCGTGTGTGTGTGTGTGTGTGTGCTCGTGCTTGTTTGTGTGAGTGAGATAGTAAACATAACTAGCACCAATGAGAATACTCTTCAAGGAGTGAAATTGCTTTCTACCTGTGAGGGTCTTTTGTGGTCTCTCGTACGATTTTATCAGTGTGTAGGTTTACAAAGTTTTTGAAAAGTGATTTGGGTCTCGACATGGTGATACGTTTACGTACAGATATCAATACTGTTTGGTTTATTTAAACATTCTCCCCTCAAAATTAAATAGAAACGTATTTGTCAAATCATTGACTGAATGAACAAATGAATGAAATACAAGTTTTACTGCCCCTCATCCTTTACGAGCTATGTGAGGCCAACGATTGTAATATCACAGGAGCTGGTTAAAGTAAGAGTAAGTCAAGGCTCGATTCCCTAGTTTTGTGAATCTCGTAGGGAAACGCTGTAGGTTCAATCTTACCCTGAACCCAGTGAATTTTCAGTTCATTAAATAAGACATGCTTGTACTATAATACCAAATACAGAAGTGAGGTTCTCTCCTTTTTCGTTATACCTTACTTTGTTTATCTAATCAAATCATATGTATTGAGACTCATTTTGTAAGGCCACTGTTCTGTAAACAACTTCTTGCTTTATTTCAGACTTTACTTGGCGACAGAACATTTCGAAATCCACCGTCGACATCCCTCAGTCTAATCAACTTCATGGTTACGCTTTCGGGTACGTATCATTTTATTGTTAAGACTTTTATCAGAATCCGAAAAGCTTTTCGTTGACTTGTCTTGGTACGACAAATATCATATCTGAATTATATCTGAATTTACATTGTGTTACTTTTATGGGTAACCTTTATGCACGTTTGTCATATAACATTTTCCCTTTGTATACAAATGATAAACTGGAGCTTAGAATATGAGTTCCATGTAGAACGTAAAAGGCAGGTACATTAAGAGCACTTAAACCGGCACGTATTCATTTTGTCAAGCAGCATTCCTCATCAGAGCTACGAGTATTTCTCTAGAACGCAGAGAAAGACTTCAATACGGAACTTTAAAGACAAAATGAAGCAGACAAGTCCGAAGCAAATTTACCTGGTGAAGGAATTTATAACAATTGGAACCAGATAAACAATTACAAATCCCAACCATTGTCCCAAAGCTCATTTTGAAGAACCAAACTCAGTCCGAGAGATCAAGCTGAATTGCTTGGACTTTCCTCCCCACTGCATGTTGCCCTCAGACACCTTTAGAGAGTTGCCTGTAGATTACATGGGCTTTGGTCTCTCTGGCTTGGCACCAGGGAGATCTACTCTGGCTGTTCAAGGGCCCTTTCCCCGGATTCCAGGCTCCATGGAGTGCAGAGCTCAGCCTCCTGGGTCATTCTTGAGTACCTCATTGGTCAATCTTGGGAGCTTGGATGGGACCTCGCCTCTCCTTTAAGAAGATTGCCGGATTAAGTCTACATGATCTTTCAGCCACAAGACTCTTTTTCTCATGGTATTTTGGCACCTGCTTTTGGCCCAGGGTTGTCTCGATCCGCCTTCATGCCGCATGTCTGTTAGCATGAGCCGTTAGAGTGTATGCAAATAGTATGTATTCCCAAGCTTTCAGGCGATATCAAGAGCATCACGTCCATCATTAGACCATTACCTCGAGCTTGGAAAGCTTTGGCCTCTGGGGTAAATATCTTGTTCCAGATGTCTACTAGTCATAAGAATAAAGACAGAAATGTTTTCAGTAAACTAGTGGTCACCGCGATCTTTAATAGTCTGATAAGAAATGAATAAATACTATATACGTATATAGCAAAGACAGATGTGGCGAATCGAGAGATAAACGACATCAGACTTGATTAAAATGATTGCTGCTGGACAAAGACTAGTCTTCAGTTGTCGTTTACTTCCTGATCAGTACCATTCTTGGGATATGGTCTTCTCTGCTTCATTACTGGCATACTCTGACATACAGCATATGTATTCAGAAATCAGTTCTATTTAATTGAACAGAAACAGACTGCCGAACTAAGTTTGATCATATTGTGTTAAGCTTTAAAAATCTCCATTTCTTTCATGAAAATGTTAACTCATTTCGTTATATGATCAGAGTTTGAATGAAAGTTTCAAAATAACAATTTCACTTGCGAGCCAGTTTGAAGAAACAGAATGATTTGTGCAAGGTAACTATCGCTTCGGGCTGCATTTTGTTGATGTCTTTCTCGTGATTTTTCAGTTTATTTTTGCTCTTTTCTCTTCAGTATTTGGTTTTCATTTTTCTAATGCAGAAATGTTGAAATTAA
This sequence comes from Theodoxus fluviatilis, assembly GCA_034096865.1. NCBI lineage: Eukaryota > Metazoa > Mollusca > Gastropoda > Cycloneritida > Neritidae > Theodoxus > Theodoxus fluviatilis. Next base: position 29,046 of record JAWQFJ010033902.1, read on the forward strand.
TAGGTCCCTAATTCAATAGAAAAAATGTTTAAGCAGCACTAAAAATCAATATTTTGCCGTTCTCATGTCCCACAAACTCGTGGCATCGCTGATCGTTTCAAGTTCTGCAGGGGGGGGGGGGGGGGGGGCTTCTTGAGAGAGGTCAACGAAGACGGAACAAAATCTCATCTAGCATTACGGCAACAAATGGCAAATGTCTTGCATTTTTACTTCGGTCAATTTGACTACAAGCCAGAGAGAGCCGAACTGGGTATCCCAAGCACCACATACAAGATACCCACAGTCAACGTCGTAAGCATGTAATGCTTGTGTTAGCTGTCATTAAATCTCACTCACCTCTCCATCCCAGCCGAAGGAGGAGGAGAACGAAGTGGAACAGGAGGCGCAGGGAAAACAGGTGGAGGAGGAAAAACAGAAGCAGGAGGAGGAGAAGGAACAGGAGGAGGAGGAGGAGAAAGAGGCGGAGCATAACTGAGAGTAGGAGGAGGAGGAGGAGGAGCAGGAGAAGGAGGAAGAGCAGGAGGAGAAAGAGGAAGAGGAGGAGGAAGTTTTTACGTTTGTCATTCTTTATTACCCTGAGAGTAGAGACTTAATTTAAGGATGGAGTATTTGCATCTTCCCCGACTGGATCACGTCTGCCCATCACAGATTCTGCCTTCACGCTGAGGGTTATAAACTCCGTCTCTGGTTTAAACTCTTCCATACCTTGGAGACTTGATTGCAGAAGAGGAAACTCCAATGATTCCTCTTTATTCAGCCCCCTCGTGTGTCCTGCTGATATGGACTTTCAGGATAGTTTCACACCAAATGCCTTATCCAGAAAAGCCATTACATCTTCCTGGAGATCTACGTGGCCATTTGGCTTGTCCGTGGAAGTTCTAACGTGATGGAATCAGTGGTCAGCCAGCAGTTCACTCATCGGAACCCGACGAATAAAGAGGACTTTTCGACCTTCGTCTGGGAGCTTTTTATCTGGTGGGGTTTCATGGCGCCCTAGTGCAAGCTCTACATCGCGGGTCCTCTGAGGAACGAGCGCTCTGGTTAGCTCCAAAATATTTTACATTTACTGTGCCTCACAAGCCAGGCATCTGTTAGTCATTCCATCTACATGGTCCTCTTTGGTTCAGTACAATCACAATGATATGATGCAGAGTTCCATAGACACAAGCAAGTGTACAAAAATCTGAAACAGCTTATGCATGAGTTTTACACTCCTTTTTATTTTGTGCGAAATGCAAATCTGTTTTCTTGAATGCAGACTTATATATAACTAGGAATAAGCTGAATGTTTCGGTGCATGCTGGAAGAAACTCAAAGTTATATAAAATATTTTAGGACTTTCCTAGTAGGTCATTGCCTAAGGGCTTTTTTCCCTTCGATGTCTGACTACCATACAGTGAATGTACAGGTCGTCATGTGTCCAGCGCATTTAGCCAAATGTTACATGTATTGCGTAAAAAAGGAACAGACATACCATTAAAATTTTATCTGGCTTTGGTAATTGGAGGATTTCGCTATATTTCTTTCGTCAAAATATTAACATAGTTCTGAAAATTAGACCAATGGATTTATCTCGAGTTTTATCTCAAATTGGGCGTGTAATCAACTTGAACAACGGCACTTCAACAACAATGTTAACACTATTCTTATCATAGATATGACGGTGATAGCGTACTATAGAAAGTGTATAACATGGATCATGTTTACTTCTGCTGATATTAATTTTGTTACATGATATATGACTGTGCACATTTTCCTCTTAATTTATACAACTGCGCGTAACTTCTCTAAACGATTTTTATTTCACAATTTTATCGTTTATTCAAATCCCATAATATAATCAACTTTGCTGTTGGAACTTATTGCATGAAGACTGGTTCTGTCAGACTTTATCACTAGTTTAGTTGATGATCTAGAAAGGCGTTTGCTGCCTGCAGAGGCGGCTCATAATTTCCCATCAGGATTTACAAAGCTAGCGACAAGGAACATCAATCATTTCATCCACAGCGCGCAAATTATCCTGCCGCAACACCGCTTACTCCAGGGGGGGTCTTCTGCAGCCAGACAAATGTTGCTGGTCAGCTAAACTGACCAACAGTATTCGAAATCTTGGCACTCTAGGGGCTGGAGTGATGCCCACTTGCGTGAACAAAATGAAATTAATTAACTATTCTCCTGAGGATTGTAGTTTTGTACATCAATGCATCTTCCCACTTGGACATCATTGACTTCCGTCTCCAGCCCCGGTCTCCAGCGCAGCGCGCGTCTGAATCTTCCCGCGAGCCTTTCCTCAGGGATGAACGGCTTCGTGTTCCTAACAGCATTACTGTACGACAAAGCGTCTATCCATTACGATTATGATTAGAGCTTTCTGACACTTCGTATGTTGAATGTCTGTGAACCGCTCCGCCACGTGCTGCGCCCAACAGTTGGCGCAGAAAGCGGTCGGTGCGCGGCAGTCTACATTACCCTTTGATCCTATCGATGAATCAGGTTGGCTGGGACTGTCGGCGCCGATCTATCCGCCGCTCTCAACGGCGCGATGACCCCTGCTGTCAGAATCGTATTGTAACTTGCTTTACAACCAGACACAAGGCCCCCAACCGCCGTTGCTTTTCCCCCGTTGGGTGTGCCGATACGAATAATTATGAATGGGTCTTGATCAGTCAACCATCTCCAGGGGATTGGAAGCTGGTTGATTTCACTTTCATCTTCAAGCGGTATCTGCGCTGTTTTGATGAAACGTTTTTGGCGTTGGGAACTTAGCACTCTCTTTCCTGCATTCATATCTCTCAGAACGTAGACAGGCTGTTTCGATCTCGGGTTTGGCTTCTGATCCTACACCTCTCAAGTACGGAGTCCCTCAGGGCTCTGCTCATGGTCCTCTGCTGTTTCTACTGTACACCCAACCACTCTTCAATGTAATTGACAGTCATTCAGTCTCTCACAGTGAATTTTCTGATGATACCCAGCTCTACAACTCCTCCCATCCCAGTCAAATCCACTCTCTTCTTTCTACCAGCGAACTCTGTATCTCTGACGTGAAACGGTGGATGACCCGGAACAAGCTCCAACTCAATGACTCAAAAACTGAAGCACTCCTGGTGGGCGGCGGAGGCAAATCGGATCAGGCCCTCAAACTAACCATTGGTCACAGTGACATCGTCTTCTCTCAGTCTGTTAGAAATTTAGGCGTCATGTTTGATGATGATCTGTCAATGAGATCTCATGTCAACAAAGTCTGTCAGTTAGCATATTATGAGTTAAGGAAAATTAGTACCATTCGTCATTATCTTTCTCAGCAGGCCACCAAAACGCTCATCACATTACTTGTTCTGTCTCGTCTCGACTATGGAAACTCTCTTCACGCTGGCATCCCCGACACTGCTCAACAAACTCCAGAAAGTTCAGAATTGTGCTGCTAGGCTAGTTTTTCGATGTCCCAAGCGTACCCATGTCTCATCACTCCTACATACACTTCACTGGCTCCCCATCTCTCAGAGGATAGATTATAAACTTGCTACTTTGTGCTTCAATGCCATCGACAACACCGCACCACACGCTCGTACAGAAATTCTTGCAGTCTACACGCCCTCCAGATCTCTACGCTCAGCTGCTGACTCTAGAATGCTTAAGGTCCCCCGCCGTAATAAGAAAACTCAAGGACAGCGTGCCTTCTCCTATATTGGACCTGTAACCTGGAATAGTCTCCCTCTCTCAGTCCGTCATTCTGACACTCTGCCCCAGTTCAAAAATGCTCTAAAGACCCACCTCTTCCGATCCGCCTTTCCCGCTGAGCTGCTTCGCCTTACTTGACCTATCCTGCAAGAGCTGTGTATATTGTATAGTTTGTTCTATTTGTTCTATTGAATCTTAGTTTTTGTATTTTGTTTATGTGTGTAGTGTGTGAGTTTTTGTAGCAATGTGGTGTTGAGTGGTTGTATGAGTGTTGATTCTTTGGATTGTAAACGCCATGAGCTTGCCTGACAAGGGAAGGTATGTGCGATGAATAAACTACTACTACTACTATTATTATTATTATTATTATTATTATTATTATTATTATTATTATTATTATTATTACTATATGCGTTTTGCTTGAATGAGGCTTGTATGCTTCACACCATGGATGACTGCATATGCTCTGGATTAAATCCATTACCGAACAAATGGGCGGTAATCCCTCTGCAGTATTAAGCAGCTACTTTGCTCCGCATAGGCTTCCTTGGGTAGGCCCTGCAAGCATTTGGATTCACCACGCTCAGACCTGTGGCCAGAGACTTTGAAACTCATAGGCACTCGTGACTGAAGTAATTCTTGCTACAGGAGCGCGGGAAATATTTCCATTCATTCACGTTTTATTATATTATGCAGAGCATAAATTAAAAATATATGTGTAATTGATCAATATTTTCCTTGCCCATTGATTGTGGACGGAACATTTTTCGTTCTTTCTCAGAATACCATATGAGTACGCTTCAACGGGAGCTATCCAATCTTTCCATGTTTGATTTATATAAATTACGATTTTTATCTCAAACTTTGATAGTTTTCTCCCATTTTGTCTCTTACTGACTAGAGATTGTGTGGCACTTTTAAACGTTCTACACGTTCTTACAAGTGAGTGTGAACAGACGTTTTGCGAAATTGACTTTCTTGATGCGGGTTGGCAAACGAAAATATGAATGACTCATTCTAATGAGAGCAATTACCCATCCGTCTGATGAGTGAGAAGGAATGCAAGTGAATTGGGGGGAAAAGACTGTCGTTGTACACAGTTTGGCGGTAGTTACAAAAAAAATCATCCATGTTATGATGAAGCATTTTCACTTATCCTCGAGGTAATTTTTATAAGGAATTGTAACCTCTGATGCTGGCAGTAAAATAAGCACGCTTAGACTTGCGTTTTGTTGATACAACGGGTTGTATCGAGTCAAATAGGCGGTGTTTTTATAAATAAATGCTTCGACGTGTATAACCTCGAACTGCAATTTATTAATTTACTTTTGTAATGTGCTCTCCTGCACTGTCTTAAGTGTTTAACATTTTGCCTCTACCGTGTTAGCGTTCTCGTCCGAATTAGTATTTTAAAAGATATTTTGCCACCCCACATTGCATTGTAATAAATTATTTATTAAAGCTGCTTCAACTAAATTTTATATATCTAAGACGAGTTTTAAATCTGATGTGTTTCCACTTTGGAACTTCGTAATCTTCATACTGTTATATATCCAGAGAATCCATCAAACTACACCTACAACCCATCAAACACGTACAGCCGGAAAAAAAGTACATCAATGTGGTTATTAATGTTCCATAGTGACCACTGAATAAAGTTGACAAAAAATAGTGTTACGTAGGCCTCAAAAACATCGATAACATCGATCATCTCGGTTTCTCTTTTGTTCTTGAACATAAACACATATATGTGCAGTAGTTCACAGAAGACATGTCTGGTAGGGGCAATAGTTTGTTGATGCATATGTAGAACGTATATGTAAATAAGTTATGAATGACAATGACGTTTACAGAAACATTGGAGTTTGTTTAGGGTTGAAAGTTGTAGGTTGAACAGAGTCTCCTTCGTAATTACGCACAACCCCGCCAATCCACCTCTACGAGCGTGGCTACACGAACAACATGAGATCATGGTTCGAGACAGTGACAAGATGAGACAGGCTGTCCCTAAACCACCCGTGATCGGAGAGAGGAATTCAAGGTCTCTGAAACAGATTCTGATGCCCACGTGCCTACCGGAAGAAAGAGATCCCCGCCCACCAGGAGTGTATAGATGTACAGCCACCAGGTGCATTATGTGTAGCCAGCATCTTGTCGATGGCAGCACTTTCAACAGTCACCAGACAGATGAAATTTTCCGACACAGGACAGTCCTCTCCTGCACCTCTGCAAACGTCGTGTATGTTCTGTGGTGCGACCTCTGCCGTAACACCCAGTACGTGGGGGAAACTATGACATCGTTGAAGAAACGCTTCTACCAGCACTACCAAGACATCAGAACCAACAAGGGGACTCTCGTGACCAGGCACTTCAACTTGCCGGGTCATACTATGGCGAATATGAGAGTCATGCCGATCGAACAGGTGTATGGTGCTCCATCGGATCATCCTCGTAGACTGGCGAGAGAGGCTTTTTGGATGACTAAACTGCGTACCACCTATCCTCTTGGTCTAAACACCAAAGTGTAGTTGAGTGGTTGGCGGTTTGGTTGTTCAGAGGGTACGCTTGTCGGCTTTCAGGGGTGATCCGATGGTCTGGATGTGTGTACTGTGTGTGTAGGGATGTGTATGTGTGTGTGTGTGTGTTTGTGTGTGTGTGTTTGTGTGTGTGTGTGTTTGTGTGTATGTGTGTATGAGTGTGGGGGTGTGGGGGTGTGTGTTTGCGTGTGTGTGTGTGTGTGTGATATGCTGTTTCTTTCTCCAGAATTCTTGGACTTGTGTTTGCCCATTTTTGTGGACTATCGTGGTGATTGGCCAGCCGGGACATCCAAGACTGTAGGAATGTCTTACGTCATAGCAGACGTAATTCTTTTTATACGTCATCTTGACGCCATTTTTTTCTTTGCTGAAGAAGTTGCCGGAAGGCATCGAAATATTCTTAAAGTAATAACACAGAAAGTCATCTTGTTTTTTGTTTTCTTTCTCTTTTTTGGTTGTAGGTTGATAATGCTCTTGCTTCTGGCTTCCCCTTTATCATTACAAACAAATGTCTATGCTCTGTTTCCATGTATTTTAGTTATGTGAATGGACGAAATAACTTGCCGTATCTACATTAACTTTAACACTGCTTATAGCCTGGATTGACATCTTAGTGTAATAATTGTAGCAAGACTTATGATACCCATTAAGCATCAAATCGCAGATCACTAAGTTTGAACTCTGGAGTTGATAGCTTCTTGAGATTATTTGCCCACCCGCACCCACAGCAATCTTTCTTCCTGGCTAATCTGTTCAAGTCTTTGATCTTGTCATTCAAATTTCCATGTCCAAATATCAAAGTACTAAACACAAAACTCAATTTGGCTTGCTGTCTTAGATCACTCGTGTTTCCATTTGTCAGAATTTGAGAGGCGTTTAATTTCTGGATGACAGTTTGTTACAGGTATGTGTGCAAAATACGGTCTGCTAGGCTTTAGGAGTAGACCCAATCAGCCTAAGTAGCTACTGTGGCGCAGCAAGACGGCATCAGACCATAGGCCCGATATTCAAATGTCGGATTCTCTGGAATGTTGATCCAGTTAATGTCTTAATGTCTATTTTGTAAAACGAAATACGTTCACTGCTTACCTTGACAGCCATTCGTTAATGCCGTAATTCCATGTCAGGTTTCACTAACCAATGAGAGCACATTTTAGTCAGTCGAAGTGTACATGCATGCAACACACTGCACTTTCTTGTATTTTTCGTACCTCGTTACAACTCTTTTCGTAAGAGTTTCACCGTCAAAGGCTTATTTTCCCAAAAAAAAACTTGTGGTCAATTTCTGCAATGAAAAGAAGAAATCAATGAATTGATATGGTCAAGCGATAATAAATCATATACACCACTACCCTGACAGTTGTGGCGAAGTTTATTCATATCTCAGAAGCTTCACCAGTTTGCACATATGACTCATAAACTGTCATTGCATCTCGAGGTAGGCATATCTTCTCTGAGTTAATTTTCTCCGACGTTTCCGCATTAACATGCTAGAAAGATTAGAATATATTTCTTTGTGTGTGAACAAAAGTTTCCCCTAGTGTACCCTCTGCTATTCTTTTTCTTCCACTAAGCTCTGAGGGCGCTCACCAGATGTGCAGCCACATCGCGATAATCTCGGGGTTTCCTATGGTAGAAGCTAAAGAGAAAGAATGTCCCCATGGCAACCGCGGACGCCAGTTCACGATGACTGCAGATAATGGCAACCAGTGCCTGCCGGACCGCCAACTAGTCTGCTACAGCAGATTTACCCGACTGCGGTCTGAATTCTATTTTCACACCCAAGTGCAAGGCCAGGTGAAATATTGTTCGCCAAGGGCTACAGACTGCAATATGTAAGCGTAGATTATGGACGACACTGTGCTTGTATAACTTGTTTTGGGAAATTACAGAGAGAGAGAGAGAGAGAGAGAGAGAGAGAGAGAGAGAGAGAGAGAGAGAGAGAGAGAGAGAGAGAGAAATAATGTTCTAGCCTCGGGCCAGTCTTGCCGCACGAAAAAACAAAACAGTTCAGGATGATCTTTCAAGGTATCACTTTTTGCTGTTTTCGCGCTGTGCGCTGCCGTTGTCTCTATCCTGACCTCGCTCCTGCTGGGCGGCTCGTCATAGGACATTCTCATTTCTGAAACGGAAATTCAGCCCGAGTTTCGTCCCTTTACTTCTGGCAGTTCCGGTAGACTGGTAAAAATAGAAGCTGATGTGATGATCGCTAGATCGTGGCAAAAGGATGACATTAAAGCATGCAAAAAGATTAATTAGATTAAAAACTAATCGAAAATAGTCATATTAGACTGTTTTAACGTATACTTTCTGCACAAAACCCACAGAAGATAAGTAAACAAACCTCACCGTACGTACCTAGCTGGCTAGCAGACGAACGCGATCGAACCGTAGTCACTACGCCAGCAGACGATCGAGCTAGTGTTATATAATGTTTCATGTAAAGCTCGAATGAGTAGCAGCTAGCAGATAACTGTTTAGTTCTGACTTGAATTGACAATTTCGTTTCCCTGGTCTGGCGAGGACCGAAAATTCATAATCATCGAGTCGATGAGTGATCAACTTGCCTGCATTCGGCGTAATGTAACGTGTAAGATTATGACAACTATGACACTCGTGCACTGAGTTTTGATGCGTGACCGGGACACTCCCCGCAGTATGTTTTGTTTGCTTTGTATGTAAGGTTTTAGCACTAGCTGTAGGTGTAAATATGGTCAGTTATTAATATAATTGGTGAATTTAGTTGTCATGAAACTTTGTTTTGTGCTTTAATGCCATTTTCTTGTCATAATCTTACACGTTACATTACGCCGCATGCGGGCAAGTTGATATTGCACTCATCTACTCTATCAGTCTATGATCGTGATTTTTCTGTCCTCGCCTGACCAGGGAAACGAAATAGTCAATTCAAGCCAGAACTAAACAATTATATGCTGCCACTCATTCGAGCATTACATGAAACATTATATCACACTAGCTCGATCGTCTGCTGGCGTAGTGACTACGGTTCGATCGCGATCGTCTGCTAGCCAGCTAGGTACGTACGGTGAGGTTTGTTTACTTATCTTCTGTGGGTTTTGTGCAGAAAGTATACGTTAAAACAGTCTAATATGACTATTTTCGATTAGTTTTTAATCTAATTAATCTTTTTGCATGCTTTAATGTCATCCTTTTGCCACGATCTAGCGATCATCACATCAGCTTCTATTTTTACCAGTCTACCGGAACTGCCAGAAGTAACCTAACGCGTTGTTTTTGGACAGAGAGCGCCGAGGATAACTCCTGCAGGGTACGTTAATGAGAATGTCCTATAGCGAGCGCGGTCATCACCTGGCGAAGCACATCGGGCCGCAATCCCGGCGACAGGCGAGGTTGAGAATAGGCCAACAGATCCACAGTTCTCACAACACTCCACAAGGCAGACACAGGGCCTTGACATCAACCCTGCCGCAAATCGTTCTTCAGCTTATGGAAGCTCCACTGCAAATAAACTGGTGTCAATTCCTCACTTTCCTCGCCTACTGTACAGCCTGTTACGCCCCTCTGCAGCTTTCTCTTTGTTGGAGCACACAACAGTATAGCACAATCGCTCTCCAATGAAACAGCTGCCTCACTCACTTGTGACACACTTGGAGCGATTCTCATGCCTCGAGGCTTGCACGTGCAGATCGTGTTTCCTGCAACACGTTTTCTGACACAAGGGACATTTCCTGGTTTCACAGTCACTACGTTTATCAATGCTTGAAAAGCCAAAGTTATTCTTGACAATTAGACTTCCGGTGGGAATGGGAATGCGTGCTAACCTTTGAGAGCGAGAGAGAGAACTAACGAACGAACACTTTATTGTATAGGCCTTCGGCCCAGTACAAGGACTCAGTATCACGAGTATAATTATAACATTTCACGATGTGGACCTCCTTCTCTTAAACGCATGGAGTAAGTATGAGCTCACAGATCTTATTCTCTCACTTTCATTATTTGAAAAGCACATAATCAGACTTTCCTGCATAGTTAGTCCGAAACAAAAATTTTAATATTTCATTCTAATATCTTCATAGGCTGGACATACAAATAGGAAATGTAGTTCATCTTCGTGGTTTTCATTGCAGCTAGGACACAGCAACGTAGCTGTAGTTGGTTCATTGAATCTACATCGATGTCCAGATAGTTCACTGATACCTAAACGGAATCGTGTGTACAGGTTCCTGAAAATAGGTTTGTCCAGATCATAGAGATACTGCTTCAACTTATGATTATATTTGAATACTTTATGAAATGAATATCTTTCACTTGTTTGCAACGTAGCATCCCAACGTTCGCTGTAACGACAGATCAGCCTACGCTTTAATACCTTAATGAAAGCGTTTTCGTCGTGGACTTCCTGTCGTCTCCAAATATCATGGAACTCATACTCAAACAGTATATTTTTATCTTCATAGCCCAACAATCATTTGAATTAGTTGTACCAATCATCAATTGGTATATTTTTGGGGGTATCTGTTTCATTCCTTTTCAGTATCCGTAGCCAGTATTTCATACAGCGTAGTTTATCCCCGATATAGGCTGGAGAGAGAGAGAGAGAGAGAGAGAGAGAGAGAGAGAGAGAGAGAGACAGAGAGAGAGAGAGAAAGAGAGAGAGATAGATAGAGTTAGAGACAGAGAGAGAGAGGAGTCAGTCATATACATGCAAAAAAATGTATATCAGCATCACAGACTGGCGGTTCCTCCTTTTTTGTTTGCGGTTGCAGACCTTGGCAGCTAAAGTTTTCTTTGTGAAAATTTGAGATACTTGCATGTGCGTATCTGAACAGTTTGACATAAATCCGAGTCGGCTGATGTCAGCTGTCAACTGTCATTGTAGGCAAGAAGCTGCGGATGGAACATTATTGCTTTGCTTCAATTAAAATGCTTTTATTTTGCCGATCATCCTACTAGATTTAGTCATTTTTCTGTATTTTTGGTGCATTGACGTCCTGTATGGATGGCGAGCGTTTTATCGTTGTTGATCGGATTAAGGTGTTACACAAGATAAATTTCTTTTCAATCGTCGATACACCTTCACCTGGAAAAAAAAGAAAACAGAAAAAAATGACCGGAGTCTGACCAATAGTATTCTCTCGTGAGAGAAGTGGGCCCTGAAGAGGGCCGTTACTAGAGCAGTCGTAGGCTTCTAGAGCAGTCGATACACCTTGTAAGAATTAAAACCGTGGACACTTGCCCCGGACTATGCTCAGTCATAATACGCAACACAGCTGCCATCGCAGTCGATGTTTGTCTATAATGAGAATGAGGTAAGCGGTTAGTAAGAATCGACGATCCAAAGAATAAAAGTCGGCCACGAGTGACCTTAAAAGATTTTTTTATTAACCAGAGATATTCTGAGAGGGGACAACTGCATAGTGGATGATGAAGTTACTATCGCAATACAGTACAAGTGGGTCCTGAACAAAAAGTGATGAAGATGATGGAAGACGTCAATAAACGATCTTCTGTCCGTGGAGTTTAAGATCGCCTGGCGCATATTCTGCTCGAAGATCGAGGCACGGATCTATATATATCTAATGGATGCACGTCTTGGTCACGGGCTCTTTCAGCCAATTAGAGAGTTCTGCCAGAGGTCATATCTCAGCTGACTGTCTAGCTCATTTCCGGCGAGTCTTTGCAGCAACGGATTCCACTGTTGATAAGATTGTCACGCAGCTTAGTGTGAGTAAAATTAAATTTATTTTAAAGGTTTCTATTGAGTAACAGCTGTGATTAGATGTCCTTGTGTCTCTATCAAGTTTTTCATTAAGTAGGAAGCCCTGCCACAGCATTTTAACCGATTTGTTGCGGTTGTTTTATGGACGCTACACACGTGTAGTGCCTAGTGCCGTAGTGGCACAGGTCTCGGGAGTGAACAAGAAAGGGGACTGTTAATTTTCAAGTTAAACACGTTTTTATTAATGTATTGATTGTACTAGTTTTCTTCTTTGTCATTTATGTCTCTCATGTGAGTTACATTTAAGGGGAGACACGGCTGCCTAGGAGTCGAATTTCGCTCGAGAGAGTCACGGAAATGCCCATATCAGTCCTCGGACGAGCTCGTCGTGACGTCAGCCTAACAGCTGTTATAACGCAGCGATCTGATTGGCTGCCGATTACTCGCGGACTCGTTCTGAGCAAGCCGAAGTTGGCCGAGGCAATTCCGAAGGCACTCGTGCGAGATGCAAATTGAATGCGCCTCGCTCACGCCTGGTCGCAGCAGTTTCATAAATGACAGACCTCGGCATTTCGCAGAAGTTGTACTGCAGCTTTCAATTGCACAATTATTGCCAACGCTTGGCCGTTTTCTTTTCGCAACTGAGTTCTCCGCCATCGAATATCATAGGTTGAACTTTGTTTACATCTGCGAAGGCACTCAATCGTGGGAGATGCAAATTGAATGCGCCTCGCTCACGTCTGGTCACGGCAGTTTCATAAATGACAGACCTTGGCATTTTGCAGAAGTTGTACTGCAGCTTTCAATTGCACAATTATTGCCAACGCTTGGCCATTTTCTTTTCGCAACTGAGTTCTCCGCCATCGAATATCGTAGATTGAACTTTGTTTACATCTGCGAAGGCACTCGATCGTGCGAGATGCAAATTTAATGCGCCTCGCTCATGCCTGGTCGCAGCAGTTTCATAAATGACAGACCTCGGCATTTTGCAGAAGTTGTACTGCAGCTTTCAATTGCACAATTATTGCCAACGCTTGGCCGTTTTCTTTTCGCAACTGAGTTCTCCGCCATCGAATATCTGCGAAGGCACTCGATCGTGCGAGATGCAAATTGAATGCGCCTCGCTCACGCCTGGTCATGGCAGTTTCATAAATTACAGACCTCGGCATTTCGCAGAAGTTGTACTGCAGCTTTTAATTGCACAATTATTGCCAACTCTTGGCCATTTTCTTTTTGCAACTGAGTTCTCCGCCATCGAATATCGCAGGTTGAACAGGCCACTGGAAGTGCTCTAGACAGTCAATAGCGGATTGGCCTTGAGAGCAACTAAAATGACCTTGACCTCAAGATGTGCATCCAGTAAATATAGATCCGTGATCGAAGTTTTCTCAAGGATGACCTTGGCAAGGTACTGTAGCCATGTCATGATGGAACAAACACACTCTTCAAACTAGCCTTCCTGTCTAGTTTGAAGACGACATGAAGTGAGATATATTTCTTTTGTTCCGAGTCCCACTGCGACCAGCAGGGCTAAATGTCACCACGTCTCGTTATCACTTCGATGTAGATAACGCGACCGCGTCGGATGCATACTCTTGCATGAAAAAAATATGGACTTGAACATAGGAAGAAATAAGGCAGAGAAATGGCGCTGATGTAAAACACAGGATGTATGAACTGGAAGGCTCAAGGATGAACGAGCGAAGGCTGGAATCCGTGTTGTTGTTTTTTTCATAAAAACTATGACAATGATGGGTCTGTAGACATGACTTAAATCAGAGCAGAGGAATTGAAAAAGGTCATCGGAATAAAAGGAGAAAGTAGTAGGCTGAAGAAAGAAACAAGAGGGTGAATGGAGCCTAGGGCCAGGGAGGAGACAAGGGTGGGGTAGGGATGTCTGGAGTCAGGGTTTGGAAGGACGGAGAATGTAGAGCAACTTTATCACGGCTCCCATTGATCTCAGTGGTAGCAGTTCAGTTCCGTCAGTGTCACTGAATGTGAAGTAAAGAAGAAGAGGACCATGCTTGCAAGAGGAAAGATAAGTCTTTCAAAATGAGCTAAGAGCTCCCAAAAGAAAACCCAGAGTATCAACTTGCGACACACTTTTTTCAACGGTACTTCCTTTTTGTGTGCGACATGTATGTAATAAAACTAAACAAATTAATCTGCTATCGCTGTAAGTTCTATAGCAATAGTTTTGTACCTTTGCAAGAATATGATTCGTATTGCCCTCATCCTCTCCGTTAGATCCTTAGTTTTAACAGCCATATAATTATTAGCTTTTGACCGATCTTCGAAAACAAGCTTCAACTGGCTCTCCTTATTATTGCTTGATTGATCATGACCTTACTTGCTGAGCCTCTCTTTTAACAACTTTATTCAATAAACGCAAAGAAATGAGAAAAGGGGAGGGCTTACCCAGAAATGATTCTTGAGTGAAGCGTCATCCTCACACACTGTCGCTCTGTGGACACTGGTTCCTCCACAGTCTCCTTTACCATGTTACTTTTCTAGGAGTACCCACTGCACTGCAGCGGTCGTCAGTGGCCTCTCGTGTTACGAGAGACGCTTGTCGCCATTGTTCTTTGGTACAAACTGGTGTGGAGGTCTGTCCTTTTCGAGACGGGAATAGGGGGTCTCGTAAAACCGCCATGTGTGGGGGTCAGAATAGACCCACCGCGTCTCCCTACGCGATTCGTAAGAGGCGAATGAATAGGGACTTCGTGACTTGATTTGCGCTCACTCTAATAAATTCTTACGTTTTCCGTGCTCAGTGTCCTTACGTAGATTACAAAGGCTGATGGGCCACAAACAGCTATCCGTCCATCCATTTCGTGGAATCGCGTCAACAGTTTGGTTCTAAGTTTCTTGCTGTTCAGACGTGGCTTCGCTGTATTCTTCCCTGCCGTTTCAACTTTCTGAGAAATGTTGCACTATATATATAAAGTCAGTTGTAGCCTGTAACCACAAAGCATTCCCCTTCTTCAGCATAACAAGAAGGATAATCACCGCCTCCCCTCCGGTCTCTGGTCTTATAGTCAAACCGCCAGTCCGCTCTCCAGACTTACGCGCTTGATCCTTACAGGACGGCTCAAGCAGAATCTTCTCCCTTCGGGCGACTTGCTCGTGCAGCCGTCTTCTGTCCGGGTTGTTCGGCTGCTGCACTGGGTTTTCCTCACTCACCATTCACGCCCTTCGAAGTAGTCGGAAAGAGCTGTCGTTTGTTCAGTCTTGACCATTCTTTGCAAGATTGCAAATATGACGCCATCACGTGTTCAGACGTTCTCCGTGCCACCATTTTCCCTCACCATATTGAGGAGCCTGCCAATAAAATTTTCCCTTAGATGGCTTCTCGCTTGTTCGATCCGCCAGTATAACAAATCGTTCGAGGATCGGACTTTTCACTGTAGGCTGGAAATGTTCAAGACAATGGGCAACATTAATTCTTTCAGGGAGAAAAGTCGCCAGCCCTAGGAGATTTCTAAAACAACGTGCGCCACCTTGTCTATTTTGCCTTGAAGATGTCAACTTTCATTATCCTTCAGTCCCCAGATGCTCAGTCGACCACTGCTCAAACTTGATCATCTGCGTTCTTGTCTGCCTCAGTCACTTTGGTCCACTGCATTTCTTCCTTGTACCTCCCTCTACCTCCCTCTCTCTCTCCTTCTCTCCTTCTCTCTCTCTCTCTCTCTCTCTCTCTCTCTCTCTCTCTCTCTCAGTATTGTGCTTTGCTGCTTCTTCAGTCTCTCGTTTTTCAATTGCAGCTCAAGAATTGTTCCTCCTGTTCCCCTCTCTCGTCCATTATTTCCAGTTTCTTATTTCATGCCTAGCTGCTCTTTCAAACCGTCAGATGTCAGACTTTCATCCTCTGTTTTTTTTCTTTTATCTCCGCCGAGTCCTAATCCCCCTCGGTGGATGGATGCTGCCATACCTTCCCTTGCGACTGCAGTGTTTGTTCTTTTTTCTCTTGCTCCTCGAGCGTGACATGTATAAACAATGACAATGTGGGATGTTATACTGGCTGCAACGTAGTGTCGTTAGCATTGGTTCAACGTTTACGACGGGCCAAAGCAAAAAGACAAAAAAGTATTTACAGGAACTTCCCAACTCTTCAAACATGTATGAACAAGCAGCTTAGGCAGGGCTGAGCTGTAAGCTATGCGATTTAGTTTATCGATAAATCTTCTAAATACTATCGTTTTTCAAAACAAACAAAAAACTACACGAAAATGTTCACAGTCTCTTACCAAGTTACCCTGCCTTTGTCGTACTTGAAATCTGCTACATCACACGGCAAAACCGTGCTGTTTGTGAGGAGAGTACGGCAAGGCTGACAGCCATATCTACGACCACAACTCATCCTGTCACTTGTGCTCATCCTGTCACTTGTACTCATCCAGTCACTTATTGGCTTGCTTTAAGGTGGACCTGAAGAATTTGCTGGCAAACGTCGAGGCTTAGAATTGTGCTCATGCCATGCAGACATTCCTCAACAACTGGCTGGAGAAAACTCTCTTCCGTTTTCGGGGTTTATTTGGTTGACAAATAAATACGTTGCACGTTTCCTGCCAGCCTGTTAGTTCGCTTTCTTTTTTGTTTTGTTGCTTAATTGCTTGTAAACAGTACCTTTCTCGCCATTCTTGACTTCTCTAACGAGACATATAATAATAATTTTGCCGACAAGCAAAGACACATGTCAGCAGAACGTCATTCCAACAGAACTGCAGGCAGGTTTGAAGGCGGGTAGACTGAATGGCAGGGATGCAGGTGAAATCATCCACGGCGAAAGCGAATGCCGGGACTGTGTGCAAAAAAAACTCGCAGTACCTGTGTGTGAACTGTATTCGTGAACAGAGGCACAGATGTATCGGGGGTCGATTTTTCACGTTCCTTGTAGCAATACTTCTGGCTCACTCCGACCATTCTCAATTCAGTTCGGCATAATTAGTTCGTGATTGTATCAGGGATAGCATTTCAAAAAGAAGAGGTAGCAGAATGATTGTTTTTGTTTGCATGTAAGTAGCTTGAATCGGAACACAACATTGCTACGATATTTCCATGATATGTGCGGAATTAATCAAAATGAGCAAGAACCTTTGTGTTACCTTTCGAAGTATCCACCTGCATTTCAGTTATATTATATGTCAATTTTGAACGTCATTCGCTGCAATTTGAACAACTCCAGGGCAAAACAACATGCGTCAGTGTCGATCGACGGAGCACTTGTGGCCTCGACATTCTACAACAGTTTCTCGATTCTTTTGTTCCCCGTACATCGCATCAATAATGGCCGAACGATGGGGGGAAATTTTTTGTACAATCATCATCTATTCATTCTGCCTCGCTTTCTCATCCCTTTGCAAGTAAGGGAATGCTACAGTGGGAGTAGAAAAGCTGTAAGCCTGCTTCAAGTATTCGCGGAAAAGGTTCTGCTCGTTGAAGCTTGATAAATTCTCTTACAACTGCATCTTCTTGATGGGATCTTGCTCGAGGGCAGATAGGATTTTAACAGCCAAGTTCTGTTGTCGGCTATGAATGTAAATGTCATCTTCACCTTTGATGGCAGTTTTACTTTCAGAGATGCAATACCTTCGTACCGGTTTGAATCTTCAGCGAAATGCCAGAAATTGACTGTAGCAAGAGAAAGTGAATGCATCTCTGCCTTGAAATCACATTTAGCTCATTGAGAAATATGTTGAAAATGCTTTGGGCAACAACAAAAAATAATTAGACAGCAAATAGGACCGAATGTGGGTGACCTGCCCTTCGCTCAGCATGGAGAGCGATGCCGTAGCTAAGTAGTGCGAATGATAAAGATAATCAATCACAGCAATTCATCCATGTATACAAACGTGCGTCTTTTATATCTTGTGAATTCTTGAAACACGTTAAAAGATGGTGACATCGAAAGGAAATGTAATGTCATAAATGTTAGACGTCTTTCTTTCTCTAATGCCTTTGCCGTTGTACAGTGAAACTTGATCATTCAGAACTTTGTATCGTCAACTTTTAACACACATTTTATATAATCAGAGAACGTTTTTAAACCATCATTTACTCATAAAGCAGTTCCATAAGGAGATCTTAGCCAGATCCAGGGGAAAAAATCGTTGCAGAGATGAGCAAACACTCCGAGAAAACCATGCCCAAGGCGCAGTCTGCAGAGGAAGAGACAGCCACCATTCAGCACTCCGATCTATAATTCGCTGGCTCTTTCAGAGAATAGTCTTCGTCCAGTCATGACTCAAGAAGTGTTTCTGTTGATTGACGTTAGTGTACCCATGGAGCTCGACCACAGTATGGCCAAGGCAGTACTTGGGCGCCCAGATTTCATGTCGTGAATGTAACAAGTTTTTCACTCAAAGCATCCAGGAAGCTCTAACTAACATCGCTGCGAAGATCTTGGCCATGAGCAAAACGTCTCATCTTTGCGGAGAAGTTTCGTGAATAAGGGTTATGCGATAGAACGTGAGGTGCGAGTGCGCACGCGCGCGCGCGCGCGCGCGCGCGTGTGTGTGCGTGCGTTTTATAGATAAAAAAACTGCATGGTCAACAACACTATTTTTCCTAAGTTATCTGCATAATGGGATTCCTCAAGCGGATTGGAATCCGCACGGTAAAAGTTTTAAGCAGGCTACTTAGATTTTGCCTTTTAGATTGCATTGTCATATTTTTTACTGGGAGCTTGTACGCTTTCGCACCGCTCTTACGAAAACACAGAGGATAAAATTTCTTTTCAATTCATACGGAAATGACACAAATATGGAAAGAATTGTTGGGAGAAATCGATGGAACAAGCAGCTTTACTGGATGGCATTAGTTAACACACTGTCGTTTTTAGTCAATTTTGTATGTTTTGGAAATCTGAACTCTCTAATGTCTTCATTTTCTATTTTGTGATAAGACTTTAAGTAAGAATACTTTCTTGTTACGTGCTCAAGACAACAACAGGACAGGCTGAGAAATGCAACACTGCAAAACTGCTCAAGGTTCGAAAACTTAAGTTCAACCATAGTACGTGGATGAATCCGTTACAAACGAACTTTCTGTACGGGAATGTCTTTATCGAACATTTCTGCCCACAGAGCCTCTGGATGTCAAGAAACAAGTTCTAGCGCGGGAAGAGCGAGCTCGGGCCTGGACCTCCAAACGTGAGGAGATGGAACTACGTCTTCAAGCCGAGAGACGTCGTTTTGATGACGTCATCCTCGTCAACGTCACAGATGTCTACCGAAGCCTCCCACGCAAACTCCTTGCCTGCCATAAATGGTGAGTCTTCCATTAGTGAAACTGTTTCGGCTAACGATTTTGCGGATTCTTGTTGTTCTTTGTGAATGTCAAGTACTACGTAGCGACCGAGTGACACCTTTTTTATGCGTTGCTCTTTCCCTCGTGTGCTTTCTTAAAGTCATTAAGGATATCAATGGCTCGTCCGAGAAGCTACACTGCCGAAGAACAGCCATACGATTGTTTCCCCCGTGGTTTTCTCCTCTACCCTCGTAAGCATGTCGTCTGTTCTGAGTTAAGGAATAATGATGATGCTCTGTCATTTGCCAAGGATCCGTGCATGCAATTTCACACCTCCATGCAGGATCAGAGTGCGAACCACTGCCCTCTTTAACTGTTGCCGCTGCATCAAACTGGAAAAGTGTTGCTAGGAGCAGTGTTCACGGCCCTTCTGAAGAGCCCTTCTTCAAATGCCAAAAGTGTGCCTTTTGTGAAGATTTCTAGGCCTACATTCTACCTCCTCGTCGCTTCTGCATAGTTCTTCAACTTGTTTGCTTCTTACTTCAGTATGTGCTTTTTTAGAACAGTGACTTTCACTAGAAGCGAGAGTGCGTAAGGAATACATGAAAAAGAGCTCAAAGCGGCACTTAGGAGAATCCTTACTGGTTGTAGATCACCAGAAAACTATGGCAGAGCTGCTAACAGGACAACGTAAGCATTCTCAACAGAAGACCGATGTTTTCCGAGGAAACTACAGAGCACTCGGAGAGCGCAAACCTCCGCCAAGCCAGCCAAAGCCGTGGAGGTGTCACAGCACCTCTTCCATGGCCTGTATAATTCAGACAGCATTTTCCTTTTGCCAGGCCTGACGCTACAGTTCATTTTAGCGCCTTCCAGCGGTCTCTGAGGGTGTGAAACGCATACGCCGGTTTGCAGCCCACGCTGGCCAATGGCCTGGGCGATACAATTTGTCGTTATGGCTGTAATTCCAAAACGAGATGACAGTTTCCAGTTGCGTGTGTGTGTGTGTGTGTGTGTATATAATGATAACAATGGCCAACTAACCAATAAGTCCTCTCTGAGCTGTGCTGTTCATAGTTTGGCTGCAATCTCAATTGAACTCTGGGTGGATGACTGACAAAAAAAATTCTGCTGCTGATGACAGCGATCGACACCACAGGGTGAAGGACACAGGAAGGATACCTCATTTAGACTCAGCTATTATTGTCGTGATTTTTTTGCCTGCTCCTCCGTGGGAAAATGTCGAGCGCTTTTGAGAAGAAGAAAAAACTTCTTTTAGATGGAGAATGTGCATCTATATCGGACTTCTTTGTGACATTTTGCTTTATTGTGGCTGTTGGTATTTCGTGGAATGATAAAACCTTCAAAATATAACCCTTTTTGGCGTTGATCTTTTCCAAGAGCTTATATTCCCTTTTTTGTTCTTTAACAACGTAGCTTTACTCCTCTGTTTATAGCCTCGCACCAGAAATGACGAAACTCATGTCAATTCTGTCAGTCTTTTAAAGACTTTCTTGCTTGTCAAATATAGTTTAAAGTGTTTTTGACGTTCTGTGGCTTTCTCAAGCGGTTGCCCTTTCGAAAATGTTTTCTTTGGTAGGGAAACAGAGGGGACGCGTAAGTGCTACCCATCTGAAAAATGCCAAACTACTTTCTTCATCTGTTTCTTCTTCCTCTAACTCTAACTTTTCGTTTCTTATGTTGTTCTTTCGCAGTATGAAGGGATCAATATCAATGTTTGTGGTGCATTTATTACCACCTTTTTTAATAACACATTTAGCAAATATTATTTGCCTTTGCATACTTTCTTGATTTGTAGCTGTTGCACGAGAACATGTTTCATTGGTTATAGCCATTGCCAGAACTCATAACTTCCCTGTGACAGCGTAGCAAATCTGAACGTGTGGTTGGAATCGGTGGATGCCCAAATCATCCGCTGAAATGTTAGACTAATCACTATACTGATTATTCCTTATAATTCCGCAGCCCGTTGTCCGTTGATGCAGACTCCGAGAAGGCTTCATGGAAACATGAGGAGAAACAGGGAAGTGCTCACCAAACCAGCGTTATTTATCCGCGTCTCTTTGCTCTACATGTGGTACTCTGCCTCGGACCTCGGCCTTGTGGCAGGCAGAGGACCGCCAGAGGCGGGTTTCAAAGGACAATGGGTATGCAATCCAAAGCAATCCAAAATACATTTCCGGTATTTTTTTTCAGGTGATCGGTGTAATCATTCGCAACGTCCAACCAGTCAGTTCCTGTAATGAATCCGTTTCCAAAACCAGTTACTGTCTGCTTTTCCGTCCCAATTATCCGTCCCAATTCCGACTTCCGTATAATTAAAGCGATCAAATAAAAAGTATACCGGAAACGCCCTTCGGATTGATTTTGATTGCATATCCATAATCTGGAAAAACTCAACTCAGATCTTGAGTGTTTATGCCTCGTGCTCTTTGTTGAACGACGCAAATGTAACAAGGTTCAAATATACCATAGGTTAATGGACCCTTCGCAGTACCGCCCTCCGCGTGTATCGCCAGCCAGCCGGCGCGCGTGTACGTCATCAACGCGTGCACTTTGCACGTAGCAGCAGTTTGCTTAGACAAGTGGACTCGTGATGAAAAAGAAAAAAGTGCTCACGCTCCAGGGAGAAAAACACACGGCAAAATGCATGCGTTGGATCAAGGCCTGCCTCAGATTCGGCTGCTGATGCGCGCTCATCCAGGTGGGCGGAGCGATGCGAGAATTGTTTGTCTCAGATTTGGCTGTGGGCGGAGCGATGCGAGAATTGTTTGTCTCAGATTTGGCTGTGGGCGGAGCGATGCAAAGAGATAATGACGTCATGATGCAAAGATGTATGAAGAAAATAGGCAAACAATAGGTTACAAGTTCATTTCCGCCACTGAACAGAGACACGCTTAAGGCGCAGAAAAAAGGTATCAAGAGACACCTAACCAAAGATTGAACGTCTTGTTTTCGCAGCTAAAATGTTTGTGAAGTAGAACCAGCTGGGAAGCAGTCATCTTTTATCATTTTGAAGTGTTTCAGGTGTGGAGTGTGTGACAATCGTTTTCAACTGTTCCTCCTTTGCGCCACTGATGCTGTCCGCTAGGAGTCATTTCTCTCAGCAACCGAACTTTTGCTCACATTATTTTCCTTTCGTCTAACTGTTTCATCCTTGCTGATGTTCTGGCCGTTCCGTTGCAAATGACCCAGTTGTCCTACGGCTGCAGAATTTCGAAAAGTACATTGACGTGGAGGATGCCAGGAGAGGTGTAAGAGGACGTAGGCATTTCGACCTTTCACATTCAGAGTCCCAGGGGTTTCCTATCGCCCGTGACGATTCTGCCTCCAATTTGTTGGGAAGTTATGGAAATGCTACGATCTGTGGGTTTCCCGTCGAAACTCTTTTGAAGCAAAAAAGATGACATCCGACAATCAAACGTTCCTCTATTAACTTGATTGATTTCCTTTCTGTTGTCAATTTGGTCACGTTTTCTTCGTTTACAAAACATTCTGGTGCAGTTTAGATTAAAATGGGTGGACATCACGATTTTTGCCTTGCATGCAAGACTACGAATGGGACATTAGCGGGTGCAGAACTAGAGTTGAAGCCACTTCTTGAAACAGTTATTGATTTTATTGTTACTAAAAAGACAAAAAGGACATTTGAAGTAAAAGAGAACATTATTGGCACAAGAAAGTAGGGGAAACCAATTTGGATGCGAACTTTTCTTTCAAAACATTTCTTAAAGTCTTTCTTCCCGTTCGATTTTTGACCTGAAAAGAGACCGTGCGATGTACTGGGCGGTAACTGACAAGAGTAGTCTACTGACAAAGGACAAGAGGTTTTATCAAAGCACAAGTTATTTCAAACTTTGTGAAAGTATTCTAGTTTGTAACCTTAGCAAAGTGGCGTGCTCTTGTGCATACGCGCATGGGTGTTTTCATGTGTGTCTTCTAGCACGTGTGTGTGTGTTTTGTGTGTGTGTGTGTGTGTGTGTTTGCGCGCGCGTGCGTGTGTGTTTGTGTGTGTATGTATATGTGTGTATATATGTGTGTATTTGTGTGTGTCTGTATGTGTGTTTGTGTGTGTGTGTGTGTGTGTGTGTGTCCGTGTGTGTGTTGCGTGCGCGCGCGTTTGTGTGTAAGTGTAAATGTTTGTACGGTTATGTAAATTGTGTGTGTGCGTGTGCATGTATGCGCAGCTCGTCAGTGGAAATCAAAGGGATAAAGGGTCCCCAAGCGATACAAAGACAGCTTTTCAAACAAGGAGCATTGTAGTGCCAATCATAGCATGCCGGGCTGATGTGTTGTTCCCTTTTGTGAGAAGAAATATGCTAAAAAGCATTTATTCCCTAGAAAAATTTTTTGTACCTTCTCAACACGAGATAATTCCAGCGACCGAGTACTCGCAACTGCTATCTGCAGAGTTCATTTCACGTTAATTGTTCACCTCTCAGGTAGTTCAGATTTGCGTCCATTTTTTCCTTTAGCCCAAACTATAGGACGCATATTTGTTTGCCATAGTGGCTTCAGCATCTTGACACAATAACCAATCACCGGCTCCGGAAATAGCACAGACTGTCGCATTGCGAAGGGACGCAACTCTACATGCGTTTCCACTTTCTTTCCTCATTGATTTGAGTGCAGTTGTAGTCTGCCTTTTTTGCCATACACTCTGCGCATCAGCGTTTGGGATGCGATCTCATATTCGGCGTCACTGACGTCATTATCCAAATCTAGGAACCATCTTGCATACCGTATTATCGGACGCGAATAATACTCTCAACCGCCTGTGTGCTATAAAAATTAACGACAATGAAGAAGTTGATAGTGGATTCATGCGCATTCTTTGTGCATATGTATGTTTGTGTTCTTAACCTAACGCCATACAAACATGTTCGATGCGTCAGAATTAGAAGAGTTAAAGTATTTAACAAACATAACTTAGCACTACAAATCACGTTTTAAGTCTCTGTTGGATTTTTTGGAGTTATTGGTGTAATTTCAAAGTTGCTTTCCGACGGTATCAAATAGTGTTTGTATCTTGGAAACTGGAAGTTACAGATACATGTATTTGAATAAACACTGCAACGAAATCACAGTTGGAGAAAATTGATACGCAAGCTTAACTACGGCACATCTGATTGGCCCAACGTCAAATCCCATTAATTAATTATCTCACGGATTTGCTTTTTATTCTTAGACACACACAATGCTACACGGAAAATGCCTCTACAGGGAGAGAGTGGAGGGAAAGATGTACGCCGGTATGAGTACCCAGGCCTTTGCTCCAAGGGAAAAGCCTTAGTTGGGCTACTTTATTTATAATAATCTTTTTGTGTTTAGAGAGTTGGGCTAATGAAAATCATGCAACATCAATATATGCTGATTTACATCTTATATCGGCAAACGAATCGATTCTAGAGGGATGATAGAAGCAAATACTACCTACCAAAGAAAATGTGCTTGTTTGACCCCAGCTGATGTTACAGGGCTGTATCTCTGATATGACCTGCAGTGTCTTATGACCCGTTTTGTGGCGCTCGGTCACAAATATGTCTCGTGTCCCTTTTTTAAGTCATTGAAGGCTACAGATTGCCTCTGTGATTCCGATATGCTGTTAGCAGACCTTGGACCCATGAAAGACCGACTGTCAACTGATATCTAGTGTGTTGTAGACGTGCATATCGTTAACTATATCCCTGTAAACTTTTTTTAAAATAAAAAATCATTTTACGTGGACCTCTTGTGATTTACCTATTTGTACCATTTGCAATGTCTCCCTGAAAACCTGGTTTTGCAACCCATTCAGCTGTTTCTCGTCAATCATTCTTTATGATTTGGGCTCTCTCACTGCTGTTCCTACTGGGCAGGACGGTAACAAATGCGTGCTCACGGTAGTCAATTAGACCTCGTGTCCGCTCGAGTGGTGGATTGTCATGGAGTGGGTTAGGTGTTTCTGACGCAATCGATGGTTTCCTTGGCTTCCCTATGGGACCACAGCTCCGACCAATCGATAATGTCGCCAACACTTTTCATCTTGCTCTGCCGTCAGTATTCATGCAGCGAGGCTCTACCGGAAGTGCAGAATAATTTGTCTGCTCCGAACCGGAAATAACACGCTCTCATTGACGTCCGGGACTCTGAGAAAGAGTTTGTGACGCAGTTTGAGAGTTTTCCGCAAGTACGAGTTGTCTTCAAATTATTCTGGGCAACACATCTGAGATGAGTGTGGTGTTAAAGCAGATACCTTGTCTCGTCCTCTGTGCTTCGAAGGTACGAAGAAGTATTGTGAAATGTCTTATTGAACTACTTTACATGACACTCCTTTAGCATCTACTGCTGCACTTCGACATGTTGCAGGAAACTTAATTACATCTCGCGGTTCTTGTAGCTGTAAAGTGGATTGATTTTTTTCCCCGCAACATCTAGTAAGGGCTGAAATTACTGCCGCATTGAAGGGTTAGGGATGGGGGAAACAGCGCCAAAGTGTGTGTGTGTGTGTGTGTGTGTGTGTGTGTGTGCGTGTTTGTGTGTGTGTGTGTGTGTGTGTGTGTGTGTGTGTGTGTGCGTGTGTGTGTGTTTCTGTTTGTTTGTTTATGTTTTCGTGTGTTTGCAAGCATGTGTTTATTGTTTGTTTCTTTATATGTTAAGGCGTGCAGACTCGCGAGTCCATGTCTGTGTGCTTTAATGAAAGCATGTGTGTTTGCGTGCTTGTACGTGTGTGTGTGTGTGTGTGTGTGTGTGTGTGTGTGTGTGTGAGAGAGAGAGAGAGAGAGAGAGAGAGAGAGAGTACTTGTGTCGCGCACAGATAGTCTGTATTTAAACTTTTGCATTAATGCAATTTTCAACGTATCAGTTCGAAATCGTTGACCTTAGTAACAAGCAAACGTAACTGAGTACTCGATAATCCTGTTTTCTAGCTTTTGAGATAGGTTATTTAGTTTACCTGGAACACTTCAAGTTACATAAACTGAATGAAAAGCACATAATCATCAATGGACGTTAGAATACAAACGAGAAAATTGTATATATCCAATGGAAGTTGAAATTCTAATGGTTTTCCTGGAGACAAACAATTGAGCAATACCCTGGAAATACTGCTTACTTCGACGAAATGTACAAAGGACCAAGCTAAGATTTATTCAGTCATGAGTAGAGAATGTGATGAGTGGGTGATGGAAATATTAAGGCACTTAAGGTTAACAAACCTACCTCAGCATACGAGTTTACATTCCCTGGGGGTTTCTTGTGGGTTGATTTATGAGATATCATAGACCTTTTATAAGTAAGCAGGATGCAAACCTACATCGCCCTCGGTTAGTCTGAACTGTTTTGAAAAGCAAGAGAAGAACTGTCAATATGGCTGACCATTCCGTTTTACATTTAATTCGTGTCCACCAAAAACAACTATGAGCTATGTACTCTGCATCGCAAGTTTGGAAACTGTTTCAGTTACCTTGTTCACTCAAAAAGCTTTAGTGGTAGGTTGACGCACAGAAAGAAATAGAACAGCTAAGTAAGATACCGATATTACAACATTATGTTCTTGTACCAGGTGATGCGTTTAAAGTACGTAGCGCTTTTGATGACCCGTCGTCCGTTCGGAATGGATAGGACGGTCTGGTTCGCTTATTGTGTTTTTCGATACAGGAACATTGTTTACCTGAGGGAATGAGGAGCTTGATGGTAGGACGCAAATTATAGCATTTTTAGCGTTGCAACACATTACAGTGATTCAGCGTGCCCTCTACGACGCAGTGATTATCTGTAAAAGTATCGCGACAAACGTTTCTATTGTAAATCACTTTGATCTTAAGTGAGTGTTTTGTTGTTGTTGCAGGAATTACGACTGTCTAACACAAATTCGATTTTTCATTTATAGGTTCTAAGGGGTAATTCCCCCCCCCCCCTCCTCCTCCTCCTCTTCCTCCATGTAGAAGAGGGAAAGGAGAAGAAGAATGAAAGAAGAAGAAGAAGAAGAAGAAAAGAAGAAGAACAAAGAAGAAAATAAGAAGCAGAAGAAGAAGCATAAGAATAAGCAATAAGACTAAGAAGAGACTAACAGGGGGAATAAGTAAAGAAGGAAGAAGAGAGGAAGAAGAATAAGAAGATAAGGTAATGAAGGAGAGTAAAGAGAAGAAGAAAGGAAAACGAAGAGAAAAAATAAGAATGCAAACAAGAAGAAGAAGTAACAAAGAAGAAAAGAAGAAGAAGAAGACGAAGAAGACTGAAGAGGAGATATTAATGAAAGAATCCTCCCCCTCCTCCCCACCTTACTCCTCCTACTCCTTCCCCTTCTCCTGCTCCTCCCCTCCTCCTGCTCCTCCTCCTGCTTCCTACGTCCTGTCTCCTCCTCCTTCCTGCTCATCCTCTTCCTCTCCTCACCTGCTCCTCTCCTGCTCCCCCTCCTCCTCCCTCCTGCCTCCACCTCCCACTCCTCCTCCTCCTCCTGTCCTCCTCCTCATGAGAAGAAGAGAAGAAGAAGGGTGAGAAGAAGAAAGGAAGAAGAAGAAGGAGCAGAAGAAGAAGAAGAGAATACGAAGAAGAAGAAGGAAAAGAAGACAGAAGAAGTACGAAAGAAGAGAAGAAGAAGAAGAAGGAGAAGAAGAAGAAGAAGGAAACAAGACGAAGTAAGAAGAAGAAGAAGAAATAAGACGAATACAAAAGACTCGGCGAATCCTACCGACAGAAATAAAGCAGCCTACTCCTCCCTCATATACTCCCACAGCGTGTTACGGTCTCGTGACGTCCCGACGAGGTCGGCCTCCTCATAATGTCCTGCGACTACGATACGACTCCATCAATCCTCCTCCCTCAATAACCGCATATGACGAAGAAGTAATAAAGCATAGGACTACGCCTACTCATGCCGAATACCTCCCTCCTCCTCCTCCCACATCGTCCTGTTCCTCGTCCTCCTCGTCGTCGTCCTCCTCCTCCTGCTCTTCCTCCTCCTCCTGCTCTTCTTCCTCCTCCTGCTCCTCCTGCTTCTCCTGCTCCTCCTTCTACTCTTCCTCCTCCTCCTGCTCCTCCTCGTCCCTCGGTCTCGTCCTCGTTCTGCTCCTCTTCCTGCTCTTCCTCCTGCTCCTGCTCTTCCTCCTGCTCCTGCTCCTGCTTCTCCTTCTCCTCCGCCTGCTCCTCTTCCTGCTTCTCCTCCTCCTCCTCCTCCTCCTCCTCCTCCTCCTCCTCCTCCTACTACTACTACTACTACTACTACTACTACTACTACTACTCCCTCCTCCCTCCTCCCTCCAATCTCGTCCCTCGTCACTCATCCCCGTCCTCCTCCACCTCCTCCTGCTCCTCCTCCTTCGTCTCTATCTTTATCTTCGTCTCCACATTCATCTTCGTCTCCATCTTCATCTTCGTCTCCATCTTCTACTTTGTCTCCAACCTCACCTTTATCCACATCTTCAACTTTGTCTCCTTCTTCTTCGTCGTCTCCTACTTTGCCAACGAAGGAAGGTATAAATATTCAGTGGATCTCCTTACAGAAGACAACTTTGGGGAAAGTTTCATGTCTGAGGGCTGTCCTGGTTTTTCGTCTTGTGCACGTGGTAGCCCCGACCTCACGGCATTCTACAGCGCCTTTTACCACGCCACCAAGCCGCTTCCCAGAGACTAAATAAAGCCTTTTGGAAAGGTTTTTCTTGTCAGCCGTTCGCGCTGCAGCGTGGATCTTGATAAGAGGTCATTTAACTCTGTGGAGGAAATTACTGTCTGAGGCAAAGGGCCTTTTAGGCCCGTTTTCTGTCTGACCTTCGACTGCTGCTGCAAACTTTAGTCCACAAGTTTGCCTCAGGTTCATCTCGGATATGGAAGGAGATGTGTATGCAGTCAATAAAGGATTAGTTTCTTGGATAAGTCCATCTCGCCTGTGTTCAACACGTACATGTAGATCTATACAACGATGATTTCAATGGTTCAGGAGGGATGTGACGATTTGCTATCGATCAATACACGACCCGAAGACTTCATTAACTAAACCTTACTGTGTTTTATGAATAGAGACTAACTTTTGTTTCATACATGCCATGGATCTCAGTCTCGTGCAGAATGCCTGTATGGATTTCATTTTCACCATTTTCAAAGATAACTATGATAGTTGAAAAAGTCTAGAACGATTAAGTCCTATATGAAATCTTATTCATGTATTTGTCTTTTTTTTTTAGTACTGGGCACACCGCTGTTTTAGGCGAGAACATTCCTGGAACGTCGTTTCGTGATTTGGAACTCATTTTAATGAAATTACCACTTGGAAACCTAGTCACTCTTGACAGCGTATTTAATCTGTCATATGTAGGTTTTGTTTTCTTTCTCTCTCTCTGTCTGTCTCTCTCTGTGTCTCTCTCTGTCTCTCTCTCTGTCTCTCTCTCTCTGTCTCTCTCTCTCTTTCTCCCTCTTTCTCTCATCTCATTAACAAATAGTGTTTGTTTTGTGATTGAAATCTTTACTGTTTATTCATACTTTTGTGACTGAAATATGTCATCTTGCCAAAAGTGTTGAAATGAACGCAGCCCGCCGAAACATGGGAATAGACGTTCAGTTGTACAGACCGCGCATTGGCCTTCACACAATCCGTGCACGGCATGATTCGAAGGGTTGTAATTATGATTCAATACCTGCATCAAATGATGTCTAGCCACCAAGGGTTGTGAATTTGTTTCACCTCGCTCGTGATCTACGAGAGTTTACTAGCCTTGATGCTCGGCACTTCATATTCTCTTTGTCGCGTCCTTCTTATTACTTGTGTTCCTCTCATTTGTGCTCACTGCTCGCACTCCAGCCCAGCATATGTGTGGCATGTAGGTTTATCCTGTGCGGAGGTGAAACTTACCCCGGGCCTGACACAACACAAGTGAACTCGACTACAGTTGATACGCGCGAGGCTTCATTCCCTACATCCCCCTGTGGGTACGGGGTAAGAATTGACCCACCGCGTCTCCCTACGCGATTCGTAAGAGGCGAATAACTAGGGACCCCGTGACTTGATTTGCATTTGCTCTAAACTGTTCTGGTGATTTTCGTGCTTAATGGCCTTATATAGCCTACAAAGGCTGATAGGCCGTAAAACACTATCCATCCATCCATCCATCATTTCCTACATGCCATGAACTTCACACATTGTGGGAAACTTATCCACAGGGAATGCTTAACTCCTCGCAAATCTGAATAGAAAGAACCGAAAAAGACACAGAAAGGATGGCCTCACACCCACACAGAGTAGACGAGCAACACCGGCGGAACTATCAGTGGTTGATGGACACAAACAATGTCCTTCAAATTGGGACGGAGAATCTGCAAGTGCACACGAAAAAGCTGTATTCCGAGCTGTGAACAAAGACGTTCATCTACGAAGTAAAAGTAGACAGCTTGGAATCTGTTCAACGTCGCAACCGACTCAGATAATTCTGAGTCCGGGAAGAGGGCTGCGAGACGTACTGAAACTGTCTACAACCCGCCCTCCACTTATTTCGAACGAGCGTGCCTAGCGTGACTCGGTCAGAAAGAGAAATTGTGAATATCCAGAGGCTAGGGTCACCAGTGGGGAGCGGAAGACCTCGGAAACCTCGACCGATACTCCCTTACGTGGCCACGTTTCTGGGCAAGATAACTGTTTTGAAGAGTGGCAGAGGACCCCTGAAAAAAGCTTTATTCACCACTTCTGCATCCTAAATGGATGCTCTAATAGTGATAAAGAAGATCGCAGTACGTACATTTCGCCCCAAGGCAAGATCGTGGTTGACTATTGTTTGATAAGTGCTCCTTTTCTTCATGTCAACATAGATTTAACCATAGCCACACGGATGAAATCACATCGCATGCCCTTCAAGATTTCCTTCGGTCCTCGAATGGCATAAAAATTGCAGTGTGATCCTAACAAAGCTAATGAGTTTCTGAACACTCAATGGATATGACTTTCTTAATGTCATGTGCTGAGCAACAAACCTAATTAAAAATTCTGTATACGACGACGGCTCTCTCTTTTCATGATGAACCATGCTGCTTGTGTCGAGTGCATGAAACAGGAGTAAAAGATGAGAACTTTCTTGATTGTTGAGAAGCGCTAATCCTGGTTTGATGACGAATTATAGGGAATTATGGCTAGATACCAAAAACGCTCTAAGTAGCATGAACCAACCATTTTTTTTTTAATTTCACGCACTTTTCTCTTATCAGTCAGATACTATGTCACCAAAATGACACCAAATCACTTTGGTTTAATACGTAAAAGCAATTATTGATTTTTTTAAATGAATTTTCAAAAATATGGGTCAAATGAAGGTTAAGATCATAGGATCAAAAAAGTGGACCCAGTCCATAAAAAAACTGTTTTTGCCCTAGAGCTTCAAAACTTGCACTAAAAATTGATCTTGTACCCCCAAATCTAGGAAATAAGTTTCATGAAGATATCCATGATGTGGGGTGAGTAATTAATTTTTTGTGATATCCGTAATGGGTTTTTCAAGAAAAACCGACAGCCTACATGATGTAGATCAACAAATAAAATTCTGTAAATTGCCATTTCTCTCCCTCACCTAAGGAAAATGTCCACATTGTTGTTTTGAACAGGCACAATGATAACTTTGCTGTTGAGTTGCATTTTTAGAGAGTTTTAGGAACACAGATTCACAAATGTCCAACATGCGATGGAACCAAACAGAAACTAAATTCCAGTAAACTGTTCAACAAATGCACTTTTGCTGATTTATTCTGGTTCATAACACATCCAAAATAAATTCTATAGCCAAGAACAATCCACAAACAGACTTGAAAGGAATACTTATGAACAAAATCTTCCAATTAATATTATATTACACACAAGAATACTTAAGTTAATGAATTTCTTATCATGAAAGCAAGGCAAATCAAGTCAGCATCTTCATAACTGGCAAGTAAATGGCTCACATGATACAGTTGCTCCATACATAAAAGAAGACAATTAGTTCTTTGCACAATCTTTTCATAAATGCCTTATCTTAATGCTATGAAAATTGGTTATTCTTAACTTCAAGTTATACAGGGCTTTGAAATATCACATGTGTACACAGTGACACACACACACATGCCCTCTGCATGTCTGGTGGTGAAGATAATCACTGACTCATCCTTTTTTAAATTCTCATTACCATGATCATGAAACAAAGATTGACTTATGCAATCCAGAGAAGAAAATAATACAGACTAGAAGTTACCCAAGTACATTAATGTCATTAATTAAATAAAACATCAGTGCTTTCACCTTTTTTCAAACTTCAACAACTTCAAAAACACTAATGTATATTCAATAACAGGGCATGATCTGCCCATGTTTACAAATCTTACACTTAAGTTATAAACTGATGGCATCAGTAGTCCTTGACATTGCAGTTTCTGCACGCGACATTCAAATGCATAAAATACGAACATGGAAACATATTTTCCAATCATAAAATGTGTTGATTCTGAAGTATTTACATATTTGAAATGTTTCACTAAATAGCTCTGCCTAATGCTAGCTGACTGCTGACACTGCTGGGCGAGCAAAACTAGGCATTCTGCCGCATACAGCATAGACGTTATTCACGCAGCGGTCATTTTGAAATCGAAAACGAGACGGACTTGGCAAAAGTAGTGGCGTCTTCTATGGCCAGCACCAGTGCCGGTGCATGGAGTGGAAATCTCCTTCATGTGCCTCCGTTCTCGCATGGAAATGCGGAAATATGGGCAAGTGATGTTGGTACCCACATTTAAAAAGACAAGTCAGAGGCTGTGGAGCGAGTCCAGCGCAGGGCTACCAAGTTGTTGAGTGAATGTCGGGAGATGTCTTACAGCGAGCGCTTAGAGTATTTGAATCTGCACTCACTAAAAGGAAGAAGGATTCGTGGTGACCTAATAGAGACTTATTAATCATACAATAATCTCGTAGACGTGGAGTGGAGCGACTTCTTTAAGTCACCAAGTTGTACCAGTACGAGAAATGCAGACGGAAAAGTGTTTGTTCAACGTAGTAAGTACTAACCTAAGAAAGTATTGTTTCAGTAATCGTGTTGCTAACCTGTGGAATAACCTTCCGTTTCAGCTCAAGACTGCACCGACTACTAACGTTTTCAAAAACCAACTGGACAAGGATCCTACATTCATATCGTTATCTAGAAGCTATGATGAGTGACACTGTCGCAATAGGAAAATTGCGCTAAGACCTTATGTTATATAACGCAACACATTACGATGGGGCGTTCAAAAGGCTTCACGGCCTACATCTAGCCTCTCAACTACTACTACTACTACTACTACTACTACTACTACTACTACTACTACTACTACTACTACTACTACTACTACTACTACATATCCAGTAGAAAGAAAGGGAAAGGATACGAAAAGTTCATCGAAGGATTTGTGCATGACATCGAAGGTAAAACAGGTTACCCTTCTCTTGTAGATCTATCTGTAGTGTTGATCATTATGACCGGTGTTTCTTGAAATAAGGTCAGTAATCCTATATGTTAATTTATTACGCTAATATAACCATGGGCTGTCTTTGCAGATAGTTTGTTATATCTGATCATATACTTAATTTTGAGTCAAAACTGCGAGATAAGCGACTACTGCCAGCTGGGCTTGCATCGTCTGCCATGCCGACATCAACATGTCCGGTGTGATCAAGACTCTATACATGGCTCTCTACCATTGGCTGATTTATATTTTTGGACCAATCACAATAGGTTTCTCATGAGTAGAGGTTGTTACTATGTTAGGTCGTGCGAAGTGATCGAATGCTCTTGCTTCCTGGTGTAAACATTGCAGTTTCCCAGCTATAAACAAGAAAAACAACATCACTTGCCCATATTTCAGCATTTCCATGCGAGAGTGGGGGCGCATGAAGGAGATTTCCACTCCATGTGCTGGTGCTGGTGCTGGCCATGGAGGACGCCGTTGTTTTTGCCAAGTCCGTCTCGTTTTGAAAACCGGAAGTATCTCGCGTGAATAATGTCCATTAGCCAATAGCCGGCCATATAGCCTACGGCGTAGGCGTGCCCGAATGAACTAGGTCACTCCGAACTCACTCACTCGAGACGATTCAACATCACATACTAATACCTCATCAGCAATATATGAACTGCCATTGCAATTTGTATCTCTTTAGCAGATTAACACTATCAAATTAAAGAGAGAAATAGCTTTCCGAGCTTTGCAGGGGACTTCACTCCGATGTCGCACAGTTTAAAACATCAATAAAGATGGCCGTCGGTAAAATTCGGAATTCTCCGTCAATACTCGGAAACGGCCGGGGTAGTCTAGTCAAAACTGTTTTTAAAGAGCGTAGTTAGTCGCTCGCGTGTGGTCAATGTACTCTTGCGAGGGAGGTAACCGGACTGCTCTGCTGGATCACGAAAGTATCATTACACTTGTATACATATTGCTTGACAGTAAAGATTAGGTTTACCCCATTAAAGAGATCAACGCACTAATCGATTCCTGCACGAATTGTGCGAAGCGCTGACAAATAGAAAGTCGTGCTAAATGATCCATTTGTTCGATTGTCAGAAATGAAGATGTTAATTTAGGAATGTGCCGACTTCAGCGGGCTTTGCATTGTCCCATATCTTGTGAATAAAAGGTCAGTGAACCCATGAATCAAGCCAGCTCGCTGGACTGCCTATGTTATACAGGCTTTGCCCCGGTAATTCGCCAACCCCCCTATTTATCAGGAAATCAATTCAGTAGGAATGGGGAAAAAATCACACGTTCTTCGAATTTTGGCTGCAAAGTAGGGACTGCACATTTCTTGCAATGAGTGCCTAATTAGACCAGCCCAGGTACATTATTTGATAGGAAACGAAGCGTTCCGACCCAGTTGTTGTCTAGGAAGACGGGTGCAGCATTCTTTCTGGCCTGACTATTTGTACAATGAAAACCTCATGATACGCAGTTCTGTATTTGTTTTAACTCTTGGCTCATGCAAGCTCGTATGTCATACATGTGCATGTACGAATACGTATGCGTGGTCGTCCTGCCACCCAGCATGGCCGACAAGTGGGTGTATACATCGCTCTGAGGAAAACTCCCGCGCTATCTTCTTCGTCCAAACTACGTGGTTTGGAAGTAGCTACATACTGATAGTGACGCCTCAGGTTATCTGAACTGTAATGATGGATCATCTTTGGCTGCGGGACGTTCTTTGAATGCAAGGTGTTGTAATCTTGAACACTGGTGCCACTGCTGATGAAGATGTTACTGATCTAGATGGCTGAGCAAGTGAACTGCGCAGTGCTGTTATTCAACATGCCCTTTTTCTAAATGAAGGTCGTCTACTTCATAAGCTCTTCGAGTTATATCACGCAATAGATTAATAAATGCTCGGATGATTTTCACTAGCATTAATCAAGAACGCTTAACAAACAATCGCTCAATTCCTGCTGGACTCAAATTGTTAGACGGATATTCTCTCTCATAAAGGACCCGCCATGAAA
This sequence comes from Theodoxus fluviatilis, assembly GCA_034096865.1. NCBI lineage: Eukaryota > Metazoa > Mollusca > Gastropoda > Cycloneritida > Neritidae > Theodoxus > Theodoxus fluviatilis. The sequence continues at coordinate 64,676 of JAWQFJ010033902.1, forward strand.
AAAACATGTGCTCAAGACATTATTACATCATTGAGCGTTACAGTATGATTAGTAGGGTACAGCCTGTCAACATTTCCCTCGTTTGGGCTTCGAGTTCTTTTAACTGCTTTTTAATTGCAGAGTGAAGTTTGGCTGAAGTACTCCTGAAATTTTACAGCTCCAGAGTTTGCGTGGCCGGGCGAGTGCTATGACGTCATCTCAGATTTTCTTTTTTCTGTCGAAGGCCGCCTGCAGCATGAAGTTCTTTTTATGGTTGTTCTATCTTCTTTTATCATCGCTACGCAGTTCATTTCCCAGGGCCATCATTATCAGAGCTATGTTGCTGCGCTTGTTCGTGTCCTTGCTTACTTACTTACGCCTTTGACACCTCCTGGGGCATAGGCCGCAAACAAGGGTTCTCCAACCATCCCGGTCCTGAGCAATCTTTTCCAACTGTCCCCAAGAGTGGCCTGTTCTCTTGACATCGGCGTCCAGGTCTCGGCGCCAACTCTTTCGAGGTCTACCTCTCTTTCTCTTCCCTTGCGGGTTCCATGAAAGGGACTGTCTGGTGGTGTTCGAGACCGGTTTGCGCAATGTTGTTCGTGTCCAGTCCAGGAATAAAATGCACACGGAAATCTGTCATTGCCGCATCACATAGAATGAAAAAACACACTTTATGTCACGATTGGAAGGAAATAATTCGAGATTTTATTCGCATCGTATACCGTGTCCTTCACGTAGTCAAGGGGGCGCTGCACAGCGGCTGACCCCGTGAAATCATAGCTGTATATCTTGTGTGGGTTTTTTTAATGTCTTTTTGATTGTATCTTCCACTCAAGACAACAACAGCACGGTGAAATGGCTCACGCGAGTGTGGAGACCAAGAAATGTTGTCTTTATTCTGCTGTGTTGTGCTGGGTTTTTTTTAATTTGGCGTTGAAATGCTCCTCGATCGCACCGGGTGAGCACGCTCACGCTGTGCTACCCATGCCGCCACTTCCTAAACTTCGATACGAGCGAGACAAGCTTCTAGCGATCGGCAAGCAGCCCTTGGGATTACCATACCCGTCCCTACCATCTGATGTGCCGAATAGTAGGAAGGACGTGTTCGCACTCGTTTTCGACGACGTAAAACCTGTCTGCCTCTGCCGACCATTCTGATGGGCAACGTGCAATCATTAAAAAACCAAGTTTCCATCAGTGCGTGACATGCCCTTCAAGAGAGAATAGTACCCCTGATCTCTGCTATTGAAATGTACCAGACGCATACCGGGCACGAAGATTACCTTCATTAGGAGGCAGCGATCACTGTATGCTGCACACGCTTCCAACCTACCGACAGCGAATTAGACGCGAGAAACCAAGGAAAATCGTGGTTCGACAGTGGTCAGAGGAAACAGCAGATTCTCTTCGCGCATACTTGACTGCACTCTGTGGACTGAATTCATCGAGAACGATGCAGAAGTCATCTCAGGCTACATCGAATTTCGTTATAGCTTATGCATCCCTACCAAAACAGTGATCATGTACCCAAACAACAAGCCATTGATTGACCGTGAGCTAAAGATTCTTCTCGCGGCAAAGAGACGGGCACTGCAGTCAAAAAACAAGATCGAGCTGAAAGCTGTCCAGAGAGAGCTGAAGAAAGAAATCAATATCCGAAAAGAAAAGTTAACCGCCAAAGTAAATTCCATGTGCGCTTCGAATAATCCTCGACAAGCCTGGCAAGGTCTAGAAAGAGAAGATGACGAGGCACAGGCCAAGCAGACGAAGACTTGCCGTAGACAAAGCACAAGAGTTCGCCGAAGAACTGAATCATTTCTACCCTCGCTTTGAGGCCACGTCATTCCCAGAGGAGCTGGACAGGGAGCTGGACAGGGAGCTGGACAGGGAGCTGGACAGGGAGCTGGACAGGGAGCTGGACAGGGAGCTGGGCAGGGAGCTGGACAGGAAGTTGGAGCATCTGCCCCAAGCCGAGTCTACGCCGGTAACGATCTCGAAAGAGGAAGTAAGAAAACTCCTTCGAAAAACAAGTTCGAACAGAGCGACTGGTCCAGATAACATCAATGGTAGAATTCTTCGAGAATGCTACGACCAGGTAGCCCTTGTATTTGCCGTCGTTTTCCAGCACTCCTTGAATACTGGGATCATACCAGCGATCTGGAAGGCAACAAGAATCATCACAGTGCCGAAGTCATCCCAACCTAAGTGCAACAATGATTACCGACCCGTTGCGCTGACATCAATTGTGATAAAAACGTTCGAGCGAATCGTGCTGAAACATCTCGCCGAAAAGACCTCAGCTCACCAGGATCCACTCCAGTCTGCTTACAGAAGAAACCGCATGACAGATGATGCAATGCTGACGCTGCTCCACCTCGTTCTCCAACACCTTGAGACACCAGAAGCGTATGTGCGAATTCTGTTCGTAGACTTTTCAAATGCATTTAACACCAGTCAGCCCCATCTCCTAGCCAGAAAACTGGAGTGCGTGAAAGTCAATCCTGTCTTGATTCGATGGATCGCCAGCTTCCTGACAGACATTCCTCAGCAGGTGCAGGTGAACGGAAAGCTGTCGACCACCACGACCATGCGCGTCGGAGCACCCCAGGGCTGCGTGATCTCCCCAGTGCTCTTCTCCTTGTATACTTCAGACTGCAGACCAGTACATGAGAACCGCAAGGACGTTCTTCTGATGTATGCAGACGACAAGGCACTCGTCGGTCTCATCAGGAACAACAATGAAACATGTTATAGACAGGAAGTCCAAGACCTGACGACCTGGTGCGATACGAACTTCCTCCACCTAAACACCAAAACAAAGGAGCTGAAAATCGACTTTCGAAGGAAGAAGCACACCATCAAGGGTCAAGAGATAGAACGGATAGAGGCCTACAAATATCTCGGGGTCACTATTGACAACAAGCTTACCTGGAAACCCCACACAGACAACTCCAAGAAAAAAGCTCACGAGAGACTGTACTTCCTGCGAGTGCTGCGCCTCTTCAGGGTAGACAACACCGTCTCGAAATTATTCTACCAGTCTGTCATCCTGCCTTTGCTACTGTACTGCACTGTTTGCCGGTGGAACAACACCTCATTAGCCAGTAGGATTCGAGCAGCAGCAACTGAGTGACCTAGTGAAAGATAAAGTTCTGACAAAAGCGGTCTCCGTCTTGAAAGACAAATCCCATCTCCTCAACGGTGCCTTTGTGAGAACGAGGTCCGGCAAGCGTTACGTGTCTCAAGGCACGAACAAATCGATTTAAAACTCGTTTGTTCCAGTATCGGTCAGTGCCCTGAACTGTTTGCCGCTTTTCAAGTGACTATGGGGTGCATTTTCTCGTCTAGTACGTTGTACATATGTGTACAGAGGGCTGGGAAGGGGGAGGGGGGTGGGGGCTTGTTGAGACGCGAGGACATGGGAGACGGTGGGGTGATGCAGGAAGGGTGGTTGGAGGAGAAGGGATGGCGATGGGAAGTAAGAGATTACGGAGAAATCAGATTTATTTGATGTTGTGTGTTCATATGTCATTAATTTGATTATATATGTTCGTGTATGATTTCAACGAACAAATTTCCCGTAAAGGAGAAAAATAAGTTGGTCTATCATCTATGATAGAGTATCTAGTGAAATGGAAAGCAAAAGCGTTGTGCAGTTTACCCCTAAAGCAGCTTAGCAACTGACTAATAAGCTTGAAGTAGCCACCCGGGGCAGGCGAATACAAGGAATAAATCGAATCCCAAAGCTTTGCCACGGTACTGGCTTTGGCAAGAAATTGACCCCACGGCCCTGAGCGGCAGGAGCTCATGTCCTTGGTGCTCTCTGGCTTTGCCTCAGTAGCTCGGCAGTGAGCAGTGAGCACATGAATCGGGAATACGTATCCATTTGCTTCGCTGCATTATGTAAAATGGCCTTTATTAAAGTCTGTAAAGGAGATTTTATATCTTCATATCCAAAACTATATCTATACATGATGTAAACTAAACACCATGGATTTCTGGGAAGGGGCGGGAGAGATGGGAGAAAAGTTATGTATATCTATACATTCCCTAAAATAAATTTGATGGAAACGACTGCACTGATATCCAAGGACACTTCGTGGCCGGTCGATAGTATCACCACGAAATCTCTGCCAAGTGAGTGATTGGTCTGGACAAATCGATACTCCCAGTCAGAAAGGACTCTCTCGGATGCTGTGCCCTTCCTGTCATTGCAGTCATACAGTGAAGAGAGGCCCGTGCCGGACGAGGTCAGGAGATAGTTGTCCTACTGCTGGTCCCAGTTCCAGGCACTCCTTCCCAACGCACACACGTTCATGCTCGAGTCCCCTTCGCCACCTCGATTCTCTCTTGCATAGCCTGCCCTGAAACCAGAAGAGAGCAGGACTCTAAGGGTTGCGTGTGCAAGAGGGAGAGGTCCCTCAGGCGCGAAATGGGAAGTGCACTCAATGCTCCTGCTGAATATCCCCCTGTGGGTTCGGGTTAAGAATTGACCCACCGCGTCTCCCTACGCGATTCGTAAGAGGCGAATGACTAGGGACATCGTGACTTGATTAGCTTTACTCCAAAACTGTTCTAAAGAAATTCGTGCTTAGTGGCCTTACATAGCCTACAAAGGTTGATAGGCCGTAAAACACCAACCATCCATCCATCCATCCTTCCATCCTGCTGAATCATTACTGTCGCAGATAGCCATCTTGTGTGAAGAAATGTATACATGTGCATTCGTCTGGACCATTCGTGGTGAGACTGGCCGGGGCCAACTCCGTCGCTTCTGTGTGTGAGTGTATCATGCAAAGACAGTTTATTCTGGAACTTCCTTCTCCCCCTCCCCACCCCCGTCTCCCCTCCTCCTCCTCCCCTCCTCCTGCTCATCCTCCTTCCTCCTCCTTCCTCCGTCCTCGTCCTCCTCCTCGTCCTCCTTGTCCTCCTCCTCCTTCCCCTCCTCCTCTTCCTCCTCCTCCTCCTCCTCCTCCTCCTCCTCCTCCTCCTCCTCCTCCTCGTCCTTCTCCTCCTCCTCGTCCTTCTCCTCCTCCTTATCGTCCTCCTCCTCCTCCTTGTCCTCCTCCTCCTCCTTGTACTCCTCCTCCTTCTCCTCCTCCTTCTCCTCCTCCTCCTCGTCCTCCTCCTCCTCGTCCTCCTCCTCCTCCTCCTCCTCCTCCTCCTCCTCCTTCTTCCTCCTTCCTCTTCTTCCTTCCTCTTCCTCCTTCCTCTTCCTCCTTCCTCTTCCTCCTTCCTCTTCCTCCTTCCTCTTCCTCCTTCCTCTTCCTCCTTCCTCTTCCTTCCTCTTCCTTCCTCCTCCTCCTCCTCCTCCTCCTTCTCCTCTTTCTAAACATGAATTGCCATATAGTTTTCTAATTTCATTTTGCAGTCATCGCTTGTCATAGAAACGCGGAGAGCTGGGATTAAGAAAATCCCCCAAACATGTATCTCTTTGGGAATGCGCTTAGCGCTCATCTGGAAACGCCAAACATCTTCTCTATTACGCAGGTCGTGTGGTGAGAATAAATGCAGAGGACAACAGGTCGCAAAAACATGCCATTCCTTCTCAGCTAGTCACAGAAAAACAAAGAGCTGAAGGAATCTTCAATTGTTAGAGGAAGTCCTTACACATTCTGGGAACAAATCAACATCGAAGCAGCCGCCTGGAGGTGAAAAAACTTCTCCTCTAGGCTGTGCAATCTTCGTGGAGAGCAGCAATGTGAGAGGAAGTCAACCTGCTCCAAGATCAGCGTATTTCTGTCGCTGACACCAAAGGAGGTGTACACAGACGACGCACTTCAGCGCCCGTTAGTTGTTTTAGCCATGGTTTGCCCTCGTTACGGCGTCCCCTGTCAGTTGGGGGTAAGAATAGACCCACCGCGTCTCCGCGATTCGTAAGAGGCGAATAACTAGGGACACCGTGACTTGGTTCGCGTTTGCTCTAAACTGTTCTAGTGATTTTCGCGCATAATGGTCTTATATAGCCAACAAAGGCTGATAGGCCGTAAAACTCCATCAATCCAATCCAATCCAATCTCCGGTGAATTGGGAGTAAGAATAGACCCAGCTCGTCTCCCTACACGATTCGTAAGAGGCGAATAACTAGGGACACCGTGACTTGAGTGGCTTATACTCTCAACTGTTCTCATTTTCGTGCTCAATTGCCTTACATACCCTACAAAGGCTGATACTTGATAGGCCGCAAACTCCATCATCTATCCCTCGTCACGGCAGGCAGTACGTATCTGAGTTTGGGCTTTCGCCTAGTTCTTGGCGCCTTGAACTCACACGCGAAAGGACGGACCATTATGCCGTCTTCTGTGCGTTTTGCATGTGTGTGTCTCTGGTTTCCTTTTTGCCTTTACATGTATACATGTATGCATATTTTTGTCTTTTTTAGTCCGTCTCTCTGTCTGCATCTCTGTTTCTGTGTTTCTCTTTCTCTCTCTCTCTCTCTCTCTCTCTCTCTCTCTCTCCCTCCCTCTCTCTCTCACTTTCAAAATGGAGAGACGCGTCCCCGACCACTGGGCATTATTATCACCTTCATATGCACACCAACATACACGAAAACGACACACACGCTCGCGCATCTCTTCCCACCCCCCACCCCTTTCCTCTCCCTCTCTCTCTCACTCTCTCTCTCTCTCTCTCTTTCTCTCTCTCTCTCTCTATCTCTATCTCTATCTCCGTCTCTCTCTCTCTCTCTCTCTCTCTCTCTCTCTCTTCTCTCTCCCCCCCCCTCTCTCTCTCTCTGTCCCTCTCTCTCTCTCTCTCTCTCTCTCTCTCTTTCTCAATGGTCTCTCAATTTTGAGAGAAAGTATGTGTGTGTGTGTGTGTGTGTGTGTGTGTGTGTGTGTGTGTGTGTGTGTGTGTGTGTGTGTGTGTGTGTGTGTGTGTGTGTCGTTTTTGTCTACGTATGTGTGTATATGAATGTGAAAATAAATGCCCAATGGCCGGAAATGCGTTGTCGTCACTTTAGGATGGGTAAAGCAACCCAAAAAACTCACAATGGCTGCCATCTTTGTAGGACAGGAAATAGAATGCATACAGTAGAAACGTATGTGTACGTACTTTTTGAGGAATGAAGATCGGTTGGTGATGGGAAAGATTTGCATCAATGCATGAGGATAAAAAGTATTGAGAGTATTGATAATGGATAAGTTTGACTTTAACAATTTGAACACTGACCCATGAACGATTGGTTAACAAAACATGCTGATCAAAGGAAGTGTATCGACGCCATAGCTGGCTGTCACGACTCTCAGATTGTTGTTTTTAATGCGTAGGAATTTATAGACAGAAATATGCTGTGGCATGTGTTGTTACTTTAAGTCCACCTCGGCATGATGTACCTTTAGGTGTTTTTGCGGTGTCGCGCTTGCTGACTCGGTGTTTTAAAACCGTTTCTGCACGTGGTTGTCGTGTCCAATATTGCACGTGATTTTCGTTTTGTTTAGTTTTTTCCACTGGCACTGAACCTTTATAAATAGGGATGAAGAATGGATTAAGGGAAGATGGATTGGAAAAAAAATTAAGGACTAAGAGCTATAAATGTGGGCGGTTTTAAAGGGTTTTATTAGTAATAATTGTTTTGTTTTCAGTTATTGAGAGTTTTTGTTTGAAAGATGTCTATGTGTAATGTAATATTCGATTGTTTTATGTAAAATTCTGTTTGTGACGTCTTTGTCTTTAAATAAGATTAGTGACTGAGGAAAGAATTTCCCTTGTTTTTTTATTTTTTAATGTCCGGTTGGTGGTGGAGCCACCTCCACCTACCCAAACCGCGACACTGCCATTGTGATGAATAACGAAACCTGTCCGCGACTGGAGTCACTGCTACGTTCTGCTATCAGCAGTATATCCGCAACTGCATTCATTGAGCCGATAGCGGTTTCAAATTCAGGGCCGTTTGCCGTGACAGGACAACGATCTCACACCAACTGCACAGATTCTTCATTCTCACCACGTCAGGCAAACAAAACTGTCTATTCAAACCAGAACTAGACCGTTATCGGATACCATTACAGCTTTGCGGTCCTATCATGACAAACAGCGCTGACTTTTGAAGGCAGCTACAGCGAGTGTGGCGCTTGTTGCTCCAGTGTGATTAGGAGCACACAGTGGTAATGAAGTATGCGACTGTGATTATATAGGTTGGGAAGTCTTCATGAAGTAATCGCCAACAGGTTTCGATATACTTCACACTTCGATTGTGCACGTCAGCCAGCTACAGTGTCGGGACACTCCCCTCGATCAGCATGTTTTGTTTACAGGTCTGTGTACAAATTATAGAAGTAAAACTTATCCATTATTACAAGTCTCGATGATCTTTTTGTGTAATCAAACTATCTTCATGCAATGATGCAGTTTTTAAAAATCATTATCGACCTATCTTTATTCCTCAAAATATACGGACACTTACGTCTTCTACCATATGCGATCCAGTTATTATCCTACAAAAATGGAGACTATCACATGGCTACTACAATTTCTAGCTCAACCCCTGTGAACCCACCTCTCGCCATTCATGATCCTACGATTGTGTGAGAGCCGAGAAATCCATATGCAGGTGTCTACGTGACATGTCGCATGAATGAATGGCCTGACGACCTCAACCCCCCACCCTCATCACCCCAACCCCACCCACCATCCCCACCCAAAGTTCTTCTCCGCATTGACAAATTCTGCGTCCTTCTATGGTCTTGAGAGAAGACCATCAATAGATGTTCTTTCATTCCATCATGGTCTCTTCTCGCCCAAATTAGGGAATGTGTTGTACGTTTTCTAGGGTACGACGCGGGAGCTTGTTGAGCTACTCGGAATGTTGTGAACTTCCTTCAAGACCGCTCATTGAACCGACAGTGATCGTGCGTCCTAAAAAAATCGACCAACCTCTGGCCACGGCCGCAATCCGTACTGAAAAAGAGGAGGTAGTGTTGCACTCCCCTACGGGTGAGACTGGTTTTCTTGCTTGAAGAGTTCGAGCGCGGGAGACAATACCTGACTGATGAGAAACGTAATCAGGCTTGCTTGTCTAGCGTTGGGGTTTTTTCCGTCCGTCCGTCGTTCTTTCTTTCCTTCCGTTGGTAACTCCTCTTTTCTTTTAATAGAACTGTGAGGTGCACGAGATGAAGTTTTAGGGGAAATTGCTCCTTTTCACGCATGTGGAAAATCTCGCCACTCCTGCATCAATTTGATAAACATCCATCTTTTCCTCGTTTGCGTCTTGTGCGGTGGGCCCTGTTTAGGATGATGTTGCTCCCAGCTGCAACCATAGAATTTCGCTTCTTTCGTACATGTTGTTGTCGTTGCTGCTGTTTTGAATTGACTGCAGCAGTAATAGTGAATACTTGGGAAGAATAAGGATGAGAAAGAGGAGTAGGACTAAAACATGGGGTTAGGACTAGGATCAAAGACGGTGAAGTGGAAGAAAGAGAAGGAGGAGCGGGAGATGAAGAAGCGAAGTTAGGAAGGAAGGAGCAGGAGAGAATGAGGAGGAATGAGAAGGGGGGAGGGTGAGGGTGACGAGGAAGGACGTTCAAATCCTGAAGCAAGCCTCACAAGCTCCACTGTACTGGCCGTTTTGGAGTTTTACTTTGGTTTGCCTTGTGCTTTTGTGCATATGGTGTGCTTTTCGTCGTGCAGAACGTGTCCGTCCGTACGTTCGTCCGTCCGTCCGTCTCTCTCTCTGTCTCTCTCTCTCTCCCTCTCTCTCTCTCTCTCTCTCTCCCTCTCTCTCTCTCTCTCTCTGTCTCTCTCTCTCTCTCTGTCTCTCTCTCTGTCTCTCTCTCTCTGTCTCTAGCTCTCTCTCTCTCTCTCTATCTCTCTCTCTCTCTATCTCTATCTCTTTCTTTCTCTTCCCCCCCCCTCTCTGATTGAAACAGACACACATGCACACACACACACACACACACACACACACACACACACACACACACACACAAACACACATACACATCCGCGCGCGTGCGCGCTCGCACACACACGCACACACAATCATTCCCGCCATCATCATCGTCCATCAAAGTGCCCATGCTGTGTACTTGCAGGCTCTGGGGACGGTGGAGGGTGGAGTGGGTACTCAAGACGGACGACGATTGCTTCCTGGATTCTCAAAAACTTATCTTCAGTCTGGACCCGGTTGCCTTCCCTGACAACTCGTACTGGGGCAGGTGTGTGTCGCTCTGTGTGTGTGTGTGTGTGTGTGTGTGTGTGTTTAAGTGTGTGTGTGTGTAATGTCTGTGTATGTGTGTGTGTAATGTGTGTGTGTGTGCATGTGTTTTCACGTGTGTGTGTGTGTGTGTGTGTGTGTGTTTAAGTGTGTGTGTGTGTGTTTAAGTGTGTGTGTGTGATGTCTGTGCATGTGTGTGTAATGTGTGTGTATGCGTTCACGTGTGTGTGCATGTGTTTTCACGTGTGTGTGTGTGTGTTGTATGTTTTGTGTGTGTATGTTGTATGTTTTGTGTGTGTTGTATGTTTTGTGTGTGTTGTTGTATGTTTTTTGTGATTTGTGTGTATTTGTTTGATATGGATGTGTGATATGGATATATATATGTGTGTGTGTGTGTGTGTGTGTGTGTGTGTGTGTGTGTGTGTGTGTGTGTGTGTGTGTGTGTGTGTGTGTGTGTGTGTGCAAGAGAGAGAGAGAGAACGAACGAACGAACGAACTTGTTTATTGTGCAGGCCAGCGGCCCATTACAATTGAACAAATCAACACCGATATCAGTGCATTGGCGAGAGAGGTATTCTCGCACATCCTAAGCGTTTCTTCATTCTAAGAAAAATGAATTACTTGTCACCGAATGCACCGCGTCTTCCCGCTGTCTGTGTGCATGGTACAAGTAGGTGGCAATCGCTCTTATCGCTCTAGCATCATTATTTAACATAAGATGTACAAAAGGGTCTGTGCTTTTCCAATCAACATACTGTGCCAAATATCTGCCCTGCAGTTCAGACAAAGCAGGGCAACCCAAAACAAAATGCCGTTCATCTTCAAATACCTCTCGGCAACCAGGACACAAAGTATCGTCGACATTTGAGAAGTACCTTAACTTATGTACAGAAAGATCACTAATACCCATTCGGAAGCGTATGAAGCAATCTCTGAACACTTTCTTATCCAATGCAAATAAATATTCTTCCACACCAAAACTAGTCTTGATTTCTCTATATAGCACAAATCTTTGACTTTCCCTCAACTTGCAAAACCACCGTTCTTTGAACGTCTCAATCATTCGCTCCTTCAGTGCTCTCAAAAAATTCCTTTCATCATGTACTCCCTGTGCTATCCAGATGTGCATCATATCATAGGTAGTTAAAATTCCTTTAATCTTTGTAGCCCAATTCTCACTTCTATCAACGCAAGATAACATTGCTTTATATACAATATGTGGATATCTATTCTCGTCCATTCTGAGAATCTTCAACCAGTACTTTACTGCTTTTATTATGGCATTGATGTACAGAGGGTATCTTCCTGTATCGCCATATACAAAGGTGGTAGGGGTTTTTGAGCTAACATTGAGGAATTGCTTTAACATAAATATATGCACACTTTCGATAACATGGCAATCATCCAACCCCCAAATTTCACTTCCATACAATAGTATTGGTTGAATTTGCGCATCTACAATTTTATTGAATATCTGTGGGGTAACATGCCCTATTTGTCTAAACAGTCTCATAACTCTCGAAGCTGCAGCTCTTCCTCTGCCCGCCAGGTCCGACAGCATTGTATTTATACCAAGTTTTGTTGACAAAGTAACACCTAAGTACTTGTACGCGGACACAATCTCCAGTTTTTGTCCCTTTAGGAACCACGCCTCGCGTCTCGCAATGTGACCACCCAAGCGAAATGACATAACCTTTGTTTTCTGTGCATTTACCCGTAAACCAAGCCTGTCCGCAGCTGCTTCCATGTTATCTATTTGATTTTGTAGACCAGATACAGTGTCTGATAGCAAAACGACATCGTCAGCAAATAGGAGAACAAAGATTTCGACACCGTTTGCTATCAGCTGGACCCCATGTTTCCCCTTCTCCTTAATATCTTTCACAAAAGACGTCATTAAAAGAGAAAACAGTAATGGGCTTAATTTACACCCTTGTTTCAGACCATCTAAACACTCAAAAAATTCTGACATAGTTTCATCGGATTTCACACAACATTTTAGGTTCACATATAGTGACTTTAACATCCGTATCATTTTTGTGGACATGCCCATTCGTTCAAGAATACTCCACAAGGTAAGTCTCTTTACTGTATCAAATGCCTTGCTAAAATCTACAAATGCCACAAATAATTTTTTTCTCCTTGACAGATATCTCTTCACCAAGCCGTGCAGTACAAACACATGATCAATTGTTGAATAACCTCTTCTGAATCCCGCCTGCTCTTCACCTATGATTTCATTATCATCCACCCAATTCTGTATACGGTTCTTTAAGATGTGTATGAACACTTTGCTGAGATTACTAGTCAAGGATATACCACGATAGTTATTAGGGTCCATGGGCGAGCCTTTTTTTATGTAGCGGGACAATAATAGACTCTGCCCACTGCCTCGGGAACGAGCCTGCACAGAAAATGGCATTAAACAGTTTGTACAGGTAAGGGGTTAGAACACCTGAGGTACTCTTAATCATAATTCCAAGGATATTGTCTGTACCTGCCGCTTTTCCCGTTTTCAGTTGATTAATTGCCTCTGTTGTTTCCAAAAGAGTAATGTTTGCATCTAGCAAATCTGAGTTTCGTTCCGTAATGTTGTCACCTGAAGACTGTATGGTTGTACCCTCTGTGCCTGGTAACTCAAGTGGGGCTTGAAACACTTCCTGAAAATGTCGTACCCATGCCTCACAAGGAATGCCTGAAGATATCTTACTTTTGTTGCACAAGGATCGTACCTGCTTCCAAAACAGCTGTGTATCCATTACATTATCAGTTAAGTTCGTTGTTATTATTTGCCTGTATTCATTCTTCTTTTGTTCTAATAGTTTCTTGTATCGTTTCCTGCTTTTTAAAAACAAGACCCTATCCAACTGAGAATGTGTTCTAAGATAATTCCGTAGACATTTTCTAGTTTCTTTCCTGCATTGAAAACATTCAGCATCAAACCATCTGCGCTTATTCCTATTTGCAGTCCTGAAAGTTTTCTTCATGAAATCCGCTGCACTCACTATTGATTCTGAAATGATTCTGGTGGCAGCATCTACATCAACTATACTTTCTTCCAGCAATTCATTCACTCCAGACTCTGCAAGGCCTTCCCCGACCATATTGACATAGTCATCTACTAAATGACCATTCCAAATTATTTTGGTTTGTACACTCACTTTCTCTGTCTCTATTTCCTGTGACACCGGTTGACTACCCATGGTCAATTCAAGTTTCATATGAGGAGACAGTACAGTTTCACGCACATTCAGTGATCTACACAACGGAAGAACATCCTCTGTGGCTATGATGTAATCTATCACGCTACTACCCTTTGAGCCCACATAAGTATATCTACGGGAACTTTCCTCATCTATCAACCCATTCAATATGGTCAGGTCAAAAGCAACACAAAGTGACAGTAGACTATGCCCAAATCCATTGACAATTCCATCATCTGAAACTCGTGCTTCCTCCGCCACATTTCCCAGCGTATCTCCCACACTATAATTGAGCAGATTACATGTTCCAGTCCTCGCATTAAAGTCACCGCAGAGCAATACAGAAACATCTTCATGCTTGTCTAACATATCGTTAATGCAGCTTTCTAAATAGAATATACCATTTGATTCATCCATACTATCATAATACGGAGACGCCAAAGGTGGCACATATACACAGAACAGAAGCACGTCTCTAACGGTGTGCAACAAGATCTTACTCACTCTGAACACGATGAAATCATAGTTACATTTCAGTCTGACAATATACTTCTCCAAATCTTTAAGCACAAGGCACAGGATACCGCCCGATCTACGACCGCGTGAAGATAATTTTTTTGCAGGCAAAATGTGTAATGAGAAATCCTGAAAGGCATCTCTAAGATCTATATATTCTACGAAAGTCTCGCAGAGATGAACGAAGGAAAACGACTGTAAATACTGGACGAAGTCTGGGTCATCGAACTTACTTAATATTCCCTCAGTGTTCCATGAAAGTAAACGAAAGTTTTTTGGTAACTCAGCGTCTGGGTTGTTACCTTCATTACAGTGGGTAGATGACTGGGCCGGGCCGTGTCCCTACGTGTCTGCTCCGCTCCTCGCCCTCACGACGGAGCGAGTGAGCGGCCTTGTGTTGACAGGATGTGTAGCGTGCAAAATAGTAACCCGTGCAAAACAGTAACCGGAAGTCATCGCAGAGTTATCTGCGAGGGACGTGCTGAGAATTCCACTCTAAAAAGAGACGGCACACCGCCACTCCGCCTGACTGACTTGGGCACGACCAGCGGGATGTTATGCTAAGATCCGGACGCGTAAATATATCTGCGTTTTGTGACAAACGTCTTTCTCGCGCGCGGGTCTGGTACTCCATGCACGCTTAAACGGTTTTTTTTTTTTGAGCGACTGTTCGGGCTGTAAATCTTAAGCTAAACGCACGCCGTCATTGGCCCCGCCTGCTGAAATTGGTTCGAAGTCGGAACGCATTCGGGAACGTCGTTTAGCTTATAAGATTACACTCCGAATCACGCGCACCGTTAAGGTGCATGGAGATACAGCATACCCACGCCGAGCAAGCACGTTTGTCACAAAACGCAGATAGATTTTCGCGGCCGGATCTTAGCATAACTCCCCGGGGCCGTGCCAAACAAGTCCGTCAAGCGGTTCGCGTGTTTTCATAAAACCAGACTACAAAACAGACTACAGGCGAGGGACTCCCATATTATTTCGGCAGCGGCCACGAGACGGCTTTACCACGGCGGTGAAGAAAACTTTTTTGACACGCTCCACCATGTGTTTAAACACGTGTTGCGACAAGAGTTCAACCGTGAAGTGGGTTGAATGCTAATTTGGGAATCAGTTGCTGTGGGACCGTTGGGGGGAGTGGTCTCAGAAAGAGGGGGGTGGGCTGATACCTTCGCTCTATGTGATTAGATTTGAATGTATGATGACGCGAGATGCACGTGGATTACCCAGAGAGCTTTGCGCTAAGGCGTCATGCCACATCTTCACGCCGAAAGTTAGCGTGGGTCAGAACATTCTTACTCGAGCTGGAGAGTCGAGCGGACGTGGACAGAGAAGCTCTTAGGGGTGCGCAAGGGCACAGCCATGAGGTCTCTCGTCCGTCGGGTTGACCATGCGGTCTGAACCCTGATCAGTTCTGGGGTGAACTGTGGATACAGCCGGAGGCTGAAAAGGTCGTCACGGCCTGTGATTTGAGGTACGTGCGAGCGTGTAAGAACGGGCGAATTCATGTGGGCGCAAAAGGGTGAGTGCGCGCGTCCATTGTACAGTGTTCAAAAAAAGTAGAGGATATTGATTTAAATGAGACTATAACCAAATTCCGTTTATAATCAGAGACTTGCTTTATTTCATTATGGATGCAACAGCATGTTAACAACATTTTCAAAGCAAAAATCAACAACAAAATTAGTCACGTGACTTTTTACACGCTTCCCCTCAAAGCAGGGTGACATTTCAAAAATAACAAAAGTTCTGAAAGTCTCTAATAACGGGTTGGGCCTCCGTTAACGGTCAAACAGGCTGAGCAGCGCCTCCTCATGCTGTTGATGTGCTGCCTGATGGTTGCTTGAGGAATTGCAGCCCATTCCTGCTGAAGGACAAGGGCCAGCTGCTGAAGGTTCTGGGGAGCTGGAACGACATCCCGGACACGTCTCCCCAGAAAGTCCCACAGGTTTTCAATAGGGGACAGGTCGGGGGACATCGATGGCCATGGCAGGGAATTGATCTGCCGTCTTTGCAGGTGATTCCTGACGACATTTGCTCGATGAGCTGGGGCATTGTCGTCCTGCAAGATGAATCCCGGCCCATGGCGGCGTGCAAAGGGCACAACAAGTGGATCAATGATGTTGTCCCGGTAGTAGACACCATTGACATTGCCCTGGCACACATGAAGGGGCGTTCTGCTAGTGCTGGTGATGCCACCCCACACCATAACGCTGCCCCGTCCAAAGCGGTGGTGAGCAATCATGTTGTCCTGATGATAACGGTCTCCACGATGCCTCCAAACCCGCACCCGGCCATCGTTGAAGTCCAGCTCGAACCTCGATTCGTCCGAAAACATCACGTCACCCCATTGGCGCCTGGTCCATCGTTGGTGGATGCGGCACCAGGCGCTTCTTGCTTGGCGATGGCGTGGTGTGAGAGGCAACACTATCCGCGGTCTAAAGGCGTTCACCTGAGCGTCATGCAACCGGTTTCGGATGGTCTGGGCGGAGACTTGAACCCTTGCTACCCGTTGGAGGTGTTGTCTCAACCGGGTAGCACTTTGGGTGTTGTTTCGTTGAGCATGGATGGTGATGATCAAGTCTTGACGACGGGTGGTTATTCTTGGTCGCCCACTTCTAGGCCTGTCGACAACTTCTCCGGTATTACGGTAGCGGTTCCACAGTCTGCTGATGACAGACTGTGAAACACCAAGGTGTCTTGCCACGTTCACCTGCGTACTTCCGGTCTGTAGCATTCCGACTCCAACCCATCTTTGGTCTTCTCTTAGCCGCTGCATGATTTCAACTGAAGTTTTGACCAACTGTTTGGCTAGAACACACTTGCCAGGAGTGAGTACAGTCAAAATTATTCGATTTGCACGTGTTTTTGATGCAGAAAACCTTTGTGTGAAAATGGGGCATTGACCCCAAACTGCCTTGCGTTAATTTACTTTTTTGCACGAGCATCCAGGAACTAGGTCAATGGTGTGAAAATGTAGGGCAATGGGGTGGCTATACATGACCATCAATAAATAATTCCTGCCTTCTAAGATTCATCTGATTTTTATGCTTCAAACTCAATATCCCCTACTTTTTTTTAACACTGTACTGCGCTTAGATTGCTTCCTATAACTGTTGAAAAGGGTCAGTAAATTCCTTGTCTATGAGAACACTTGTAAGAGTAAAGTTAAGCTCTGTGCGTCTCGGTGGCTGGGCAAGAGGTATTTGGTATTTCTGTAATTATACGGGTTCTAGTTGTGAAAGTAAGAGCCCATGGGAGATAAACGTTTCTTCTCTGAATGTACATTTCTGAGAATGTGAACGGTCGGGGGAGAGGGGATTGGACTTATGAATCAAACTTGTTGATTGGCGAATTATAGATGGTGACTGTCTGCTTTTTTTTTGCTTGCAGGCCATCTATCCATCCATCTATCCATATCTCTTTTACTCTGCGTTATCCTTCTTTCCTTCTGGAGGATTCCTTGCTTTTCCCACTCACTGTCTGGTCATAGGGGACGAGATGCGACCTTGAAGAAAAAGGATAATTTCTTCTGGTCCAGTATGTCGGCCGAGGTAGAGTCCTTCATAAAGCCTGTGTTTCTTGCAGCAGAAACAAGCGGCTGAAGAGAAGAAACAGGGCTCCCTTGCAGGCCTTTACGGCAGGGGCTCCGATGGAAAAGTGTCACCTCGACTTACTCGGCCCTCTCCCTGTCACACCCACAGGTAACAGGTATGTTCTCCTCACGGTGGATCAGTTTACCAATTGGATAGAGATGGCACCTCTCCCCAATCAGACAGCGGAGACTGTCGCCAGAGCAGTGGTCGATTCTCTCTTCACCAGGATGCGGTGTCCGTTAGAGATTTGCATCGATCAGGGAGAAAACTTCACGAGCCAGAAGCTTTTCTCACGGTTGTGTGAACTGCTGGAAATCGTCAAGAAAAGGACAAGTCCTTATCACCCCAGCGGAAATGGTCGAGTAGAGAGGATGAATAGTACACTCCTCCAGATGGTGCGGTGTACCTTGAAAAACGGACAGGCTTGTTGGGACGACCGCCTACAGATGCTGGCGGGAGCGATGCGAGCAACAGTCAACCGCTCTACCGGTTACACGCCCAACTTCCTCATGCTCGGCCGAGAGGTTAAGCAACACATGCATTTGATGATGGGCGTGTCGGATCCTGAACATTTCTTAGAAAGCTATGTGGAAAAGACTCGGCAGGAGCTACAGCAAGCCCACGCCATAGCCAGGAATGCTCTACACGACCGACAGCAGCGGCAAAAGCGTGACTATGACCTTCACGCAACTCCGAATGCGTTCGAGGTAGGTGATGCAGTCCTCCTGGCAAATTCGGCCAGGAAGATTCACCAATGCAAAAAACTAGCTCCATACGTATGTGGTTACGGAAATCCTTTCCTAAGTGCTTTGCACTATTGCCTCTTCCAGAAGGAGGTGGGTGGTTCACTGTGACCGCCTGCGAAGGTGCCTGGACGACCCCCTGCCTCTATGGATCCGGAGATTACGGAGTCAGCTGTCGGGGAAGGATCTGGATACAGCCAGGGAAGGCGACCTCGGACGGGTCGTCGCAATTTACTTTTCTTTCAGATGAGTTCCCTGTTGATTCCGCAGAGCTGTCGGACAGGCCGTTGTATTGCAGCTGTCGGGGACCAGATGACGGGCAGCTGATGGTGGCGTGTGACTCTTGCGACGAATGGTTCCACCCCCGATGTGTAGGGATCACTCCTGAGGCATCCCAGGCCGCAGAGTTTTTTGTTTGCCTCGACTGTGAGCAGCACAGGGATCGACCGTAAATGTTGTCTCTTTGCATATGTCACGACAAGCTCATGGAAGTGGGGCGACCTGCGACCTCTGTGGGGGGAGGCAGGTTCGGAATCTGCGGGAGCACGCCATCCAGGCGTATTTTCCCCCCCAGTCCCCAGTTTCTCTTTGTGGAGTGGGGGAAATAGGAAGCAGCATAGGTATGTGATGAGCATGAAGCTGGGCTATGTCTATGCCATCACATCAAAATTTAGGTCTCCTAGAATTAGTAAGCTACGAGCATCAATAATTCTTGTCTGGTCCTCATTTACTCGTGTAAAACTTTAGTTTGTCTGGTTATGAGTCTGCCTTTGCTGCTTCGAAGTAGTGCTGCAAGTGGCCATTCTTCTCGCTCTTAATTTGCTTCATGGCTTTGTATTATTTTTGTCCCCTTGCTCTTTTTCACCTTTTGCCACCTCTGGAAAGGGCAGGTCGACCGAGTAGGAAACGAGCGCCATCCCCACCCCCCGGCCATGGGAAATGTCCTGGGGGCATAAGAAAGAAACGGGGAAGAGTGTGGTAGGAAGCGCTCCGAGTTAACTCCCTTGGTGGGCTGTCGACCTGTCAAATCACCGATTAGCGCTCACCCCGGGGGAACCAATTGGATTGGTTGGGTAAGCATATAAAAGGCGGCATCACAGTCTATCGGGGTGCATTGATGAAACGATATACAAGCGAAAGCGTCTACGAGCGACTACGGTAAGAGCCCTCAGTCATTTTAGCATGATTTTATTCGGCTTCTACCCGTAGCACGGGCAAAATCGCGTGCCCTCCCGAGGGTCGGGGCATTACTCGGGCATCCTGCCACAAGTTGATATTTACTCTGATTAGGGGCTTGTATAGAATGATTAGAAACTCGGCTGAGCAGATTGTTGGCAATGATTTCGCCCTGTCACTTCGAGATTGATTATCGATCCGTATACGGAGTACTTGCTGATGGTTCCATCCGTCTGAGAACATGTGGTAGTGCCATTGTCTAGGGATCCGGGCTAGACTGCAAGTAGTGGAACTAAACCTACATAAAGTTGTATGACAGTTGTTTTTTTTTGCTTGTTTATTTGTTGTTTTGTTTATTAGTTTGGGGTGGGGGTGGGGTTGAAGGTGGGGTGGGGTTGATGCTGTGCAGCCAGTTTGCTTAACAGTGTGATTTTTGTTAGACTTTTTGTTAAGTATATCATTTTGTAAACTGTTTCGTTCATGGGTCGATGGCCTGACGAATAAAGTGTCAAAGTGTCTCTCTCTCTTTCTCTCTCTGTTTCTCTCTCTCTTTCTCTTTCTCTTTCTCTGTTTCTCTCTCTTTCTCTCTCTCTCTTTTTCTCTCTCTCTCTTTCTCTCTCTCTCTCTCTTTATCTCTCTTTCTCTCTCTTTCTCTCTCTCTCTCTTTCTCTCTCTTTCTCTCTCGTTCTCTTTCTCTCTCTCTCTCTCTCTCTCTCTCTCTCTCTCTCTCTTCTCTCTCTCTCTCTCTCTCTCTCTCTCTCTCTCTCTCTCTCTCTCTCTCTCCACAGCCTCATCCCTACTTTCTTCCTCGCTTCCCTCAAGGAGGACAGACGTCAGTATTGCTTGAGGAGTGCCGCTCGACACCGCTCACCTTTCTGCCTAAAAATAGCAACTCCCTAGTCACGCTTCTGTCATTCGCACTGTCTTCAAGAGGTTTGCGCACGCCTGAGGCTGATAATTTCGTGTGGAAAAGAAAAGGTTTGCCTGAAAAATGTCGACTTTCCAGGTCAACGTTTGTCATTGCACTCGTTGATGATATGACCCTCATGACCCGATGTTTGTTTTGTATTCCGTTCTCGATGAACGAATAAACTCTAACAAGACCCGGAAAAAACAATAAGTACAGGATTTGCCTGCTCCATGAATTATGCTGGAAGAACGTCACTTTCCAGATGTAAAGCTATCATGTTTAAAGAAAGAGGGGGGAAAAAAGACAGAATAACACCATTAACATAATAAATTTGACCGTCCCCACCGTCCCCCCCCCCCCCCCCCCCCCCCCCCCCCCCCCCCCCCCCCCCAACTGCCAACTTACATGCGAGTATGGCAAGTAGTTTTGTAATACATCGTCATTAATGTGTCAAGTACCTTCATTAAATTATCAGTAAAGCTCTCCCTTTCCCACCCCCACCCCACACCCCCTTTCTTATCATCCCCTTGTGGGTTGAGGGTAACAATTAACCACTCCTAGCACCGCCCACTGCCTGCATCACCAGCCAATCGGCGTGCGTTATCATCGCACGCAGCTTCCTCGAGGCAATTTAAGGTTCAGAGTAAAAATTGACCCAACGTGTATCCCTACGTACGCGATTAGTAAAGGCTTCTACACACGTATCGGTTGTCCCCCGGTTTTGCTGCCGATCCGGTCAAGAATCGGAACGGTTGATTCATTTGCATACAATCCGGCCCGGTTCTTGTCTGTAGGGCAGGCTCTATTCCCCGACCCGGTCTCGACCGATTTGTATGCCGGGCGACGCGAGAACGACGAGAATCTCGCGACTAGTTGCCAATGTAAATGGCGGAGATGGCTTCGCTTCGCACAGAAAACATTGTATTTGGGGGATACTAAAACCCCATCCAAAGAAAATGTAAGCCATGAACATCATTAATTTATCAAAGCTGTATGTTGAATGCATCAATAGGTCACGAAGGCTCCTACATTGTAAAATTGGAAATGCGGGTCAATGCACCTTCACGCGAAAGCATCTGTCAGCGGCTTTTCTTGCGTGCATGTTCGCACAGAAAACGCTGATTTGTGAGAATAATAGAAACCCTTCCAAAGAAAATGTAAACCAAGAACAGCATTAATTTATCAAAGCTGTATGTTGAATGCATCAATAGGTCACGAAGGCTCCTACATTGTAAAATTGGAAATGCGGGTCAATGCACCTTCACGCGAAAGCATCTGTCAGCGGCTTTTCTTGCGTGCATGTTCGCACAGAAAACGCTGATTTGTGAGAATAATAGAAACCCTTCCAAAGAAAATGTAAACCAAGAACAGCATTAATTTATCAAAGCTGTATGTTGAATGCATCAATAGGTCATGAAAGCTCCTACATTGTAAAATTGGAAATGCGGGTCAATGCACCTTCACGTGAAAGCATCTGTCAGCGGCTTTCATTGCGTGCATGTTCGCACAGAAAACGCTGATTTTTGAGGATAATAGAAACCCTTCCAAAGAAAATGTAAGCAATGAACAGCATTAATTTATCAAAGCTGTATGTTGAATGCATCAATAGGTCATGAAAGCTCCAATATTTTACAAAGCGAATGCAGGTCACATGCATAGAGCTACACGTCAAAGCGTCGTTGGACGTAACTCTAAATTCTAACCTCGCTTCGCGTAAATGAAAATCGCTCGAGTTCGCGGTCATGGTGTATAGTCCTGAGGCCAAGCAGCTCTATCGTTCAAAAGCTTTGGATAGTTGTTTAGACCAAAATATATTTGTTCTGATGGGTTAAGGGAATATTCTTTGTTAATATTTTGTCAACAATAACTTTTAAATGAATTTAAATAACGTATGATAATTAAAAGAAGTTGGAAAAAAACTCTATGAAAAATGTCCATTTGCCGGTACCAGATTTGGAGCTGCGTCCCTTGCATACGAGTTTCTAACCTAAACAACGGCGCTTGACAAGTGCATTTCACACTGCTGCAAAGACATTAATTCTCTAGATTGAGCGAGTTTCACAGAGATTAAGTGGAATACCACCATATGATCAAGCAAGCAGTGGAGTAGTTTAGACGGCGAAGAACGTGTGATAGCTGAGAAACTTCTTGCTTTACAATCAAGTCTGAAAGTGAAACGCGTTGCTTTCACCTGTAATGTTACAATCGTTTCACAAACAAACGAAGATTCGAACAGGCGCAGCGTCGCTTTGAGAAGAGCAAAGCTGCGGGAGCTGTTTCACCGAGGAAAAAAACGAGACCACAAAGACAGAACAGCAGAGACTCGACTACCAGGAGCGAGCTTACCCTGCTTCCTGTCTTTATTGTGTGCAGAAAGACAAAGTCTAAAAAGTGCAAATCGACAGGGACTTGAGCTCCAGAAAAACTCACACAAGTAAGTTGAACGTTATACTTTCGTTACATTTTAATAAAAACTAGTTGATTGATTGCCTGATTGATCATTTGAGGTCTATTTACACCATAATCATGTGAGGAAATAGTGTTGCTTGTTGCACAAAAACCAAGTTAAAGGGGCAGTCTAGGGAAAATAAATAATGTCCAAAGAAAGTCAGTAGGTAGGAGGTATATGACCCCCAAAAATGAACATGATATTAGGCTCAAACAATCCCCAGAATACAGATTTAAGGTACAAAAATGAACAAAGTGGTAAATACGCATAAGTTTTAGTGCGATAATGAATGTGCAAATGTTGTATTTTATTTTTTTAACCAGATTTTTGGCGATAATCTTAGAATGGCGTCTTACCAAAGTGGATGCTGGTAACGATCTTTTTGGAAACAAAATTAACCATGATCTTAACATTAGTTTAGCCTGAAATTTGGCAAACAAATAGGGAAATGGATAATCTATACAGAAACTATATTTTATTAGCAGTTGCCACCGCAACTCTCTGCATTGCACACAACTGTGTGCATGTGTTGGGTGTGTGAACAAACAGTCGGCGTTGGTGGAGGAAGACATGGACCATACAAGTGACACTGACAGTAGTGGTTCTGACACTGATATGTATTTTGAAGGAGACATTGATTCCATTGATTCAGTCTGGGAATGATATCAACAGCATTGTGTTTGTGTGGAGATTGTGCAACCAAGAGATGTGCAGAAGGAATAGGTGGTGGTGTGTGCACATTGCTACGTATGTTGACTATCATCAAGGGAGGCAACTCGAATGATTTGAGTAAAACAAGTTTTTTATTCTTAATTAATTGCTTACTAAACCTAAAATCACTAACATACTCCAATACATGAATTATTGTAATATTTGAACATGCCTACTTAATTTAGTCGGGGAAAATAAAAAGTTAAAACACAAGTTTAATTTTTTAAAACTTTTTACCTGTTTGCGTGAAAAACGAATTTCAAAAACAGAAAAATCTCATTATTTAGATTCTACCCAAAGTTAGAGTATCTCAAAATGTCATGTACTAGGTGTCTTTTTTCAAAATATGTCAAAACATTTTGGCCTAAACTTGTAGCCGACACTTCCTTTTTCTAGGGCTGATAGAGCTGCTTGACCTCAGGACTAGTAATTGTTGCGTGTGGCTGTCAACTCGATTTTTACACGCACGGTCAGACCGGATCGGGAGCAAAATCGGCTTGAAAACCGGTACGTGTATAGGCGCCTTCAGAGGAGAACAAGAGACACCGTGATTTGATTTGTGTTTACTCTCAACTGTTCTAGTGATTGTCGTGCTTAATGGCCTTACATAGCCTACAAAGGCTGATAGACCGTAAAACGCCGTCCATCCATGTATCCACGTGGCAGCAGTTTTCTGAGACAAGAGGACTCGTATTGAGAAATAAACAGTTCTTACGCTCCAGGGAGAAAAACACCGCTTCGGTCAAAACGTGTGCGTGGGGTGTGTGGGTCGGAGCTTCAGTGTTGTCTTTGGAAACAGTTTATGACTAGTTTTTCAACAGTTTTCAGTGCCTCATTAGAACCTCCCCGTGTGGATTCGGGCTAGGATCCAATGATGTTGTGTCCATGATTCGGGGTAAGAATTGACCCACCACGTCTCCCTACGCGATTCGTAAGAGGCGAATGACTAGGTACACCGTGACTAGATTTGCGTTTACTCTAATCTGTTCTAGTGATATTCATACTTAATGGCTCTACATAGCCTACAAAGGCTGATAGGCCGTAAAACGCCATCCATCCATGTATCCACGTGGCAGCAGTTTTCTGAGACAAGAGGACTCGTATTGAGAAATAAACAGTTCTTACGCTCCAGGGAGAAAAACACCGCTTCGGTCAAAACGTGTGCGAGGAGTGTGTGGGTCGGAGCTTCAGTGATGTCTTTGGAAACAGTTTATGACTAGTGTTTCAACAGTTTTCAGTGCCTCATTAGAACCTCCCCGTGTGGATTCGGGCTAGGATCCAATGATGTTGTGTCCATGATTCGGGGTAAGAATTGACCCACCACGTCTCCCTACGCGATTCGTAAGAGGCGAATGACTAGGTACACCGTGACTAGATTTGCGTTTACTCTAATCTGTTCTAGTGATATTCATACTTAAAGGCTCTACATAGCCTACAAAGGCTGATAGGCCGTAAAACACTATTCATCCATCCATCCTCATGAGAACTGTCGAATTGGGCTGGCGGCGGAGCGATACGAGAGACAAATCTCCCTACGCAATTCGTCAGAGGCGAATAACTAGGGGAATCTGGACTTTACTTGATCTTATTCTAACCAACTCCCATGATTTTTCCGTGAACAATGGCCTTAGTCATTCAGTCTCTCACAGTAAATTTGCTGATGATACCCAGCTTTACAACTCCTCCTATCCCAGTCAAATCCACTCTCTTCTTTGTATTTCTGACGTGAAACAGCGGATGACCCGGAACAAACTCCAACTCAATGACTCAAAAACTGAAGCACTCCTGGTGATCGGCGGAGGCAAATCGGATCAGGCCCTCAAACTAACCATTGGTCACAGTGACATCGTCTTCTCTCAGTCTGTTAGAAATTTAGGCGTCATGTTTGAGATCTCATGTCAACAAAGTCTGTCAGTTAGCATATTATGAGCTAAGGAAAACTATTACCATTCGTCATTATCTTTCTCAGCAGGCCACCAAAACTCTCATCACATCACTTGTTCTGTCTCGTCTCGACTGTGGAAACTCTTCTCGCTGGCATCCCCGACACTCTGCTTAACAAACTCCAGAAAGTTCAGAATTGTGCTGCTAGGCTAGTTTTTCGATGTCCCAAGCGTACCCATGTCTCATCACTCCTACATACACTTCACTGGCTCCCCATCTCTCAGAGGATAGATGATAAACTTGCTACTTTGTGCTTCAAAGCCATCGACAACACCGCACCACACGCTCTTACAGAAATTCTTGCAGTCTACACGCCCTCCAGATCTCTACGCTCAGCTGCGGACTCTAGAATGCTTAAGGTCCCCACCGTAATAAGAAAACTCAAGGACAGCGTGCCTTCTCCTATATTGGACCTGTAACCTGGAATAGTCTGCCTCTCTCAGTCCGTCATTCTGACACTCTGCCCCAGTTCAAAAGTGCTCTAAAGACCCACCTCTTCCGATCCGCCTTTCCCGCTGAGCTGCTTTGCCTTACTTGACCTGGCCTGCAAGTGCTGTGTATATTGTAGGCCTATAGTTTGTTCTATTGGATCTTAGTTTTTGTTTTTTGTTTATGTGTGTAGTGTGTGAGTTTTTGTATGAATGTGGTGTTGAGTGGTTGTATGAGTGTTGATTCTTTGGATTGTAAACGCCATGAGCTTGCCTGTCAAGGGAAGGTATGAATAAACTATTTTAGATAACCTACAAAGACTGATAGGACGTAAAATTCCATTCAATCTATCACAAAACACCATCCCCATCCCTCCCAAATCGATACGCTTCAGAAATAGCCAAATTTAGCCTTGATTAAACGTTTTCAAGAGTATCCCCAGAAAATCAAAACATGCTCTTTTAAAGAAGAAACGCCACCAACACTAGTGAGATGAATATCATGTGTGAATCCCCCTAGTGGCTTGGAAGTAAGACTTAGCCTGCGTCGTCTCTCTACGCGTTTTGTAGAAGGCGAATAACGAGAGAAAACGAGACTTGACTTGCTCGTCATAGGCTAGACGTTGGTTTATCCCGAACGGCAGAGATCGACCTATATACATATGCATGAGATGACGGTTTCACCCGCCAAATCTTGTGATTGGACAATTTCTCGCAGAGATGACTTTCCCCAGCCTACTCTTGTTATCTTAACTGATTAGTCGGCTGTAACGGTAAGCTTTTTACGAAATCTCGGACCCAAAGATTGTTGTATTTGTTGCGTGTGATTACACAAACATATTAAGAGAAAAGTATCATTTAATCAGGTAATAAGGTTACCACAGACAAGAAAACAAGATTAATTTGGCGGGTGAAAACGTCATGTCATTCATATGCAAGTAGGTCACGTTTTAGGATAAACCGCCGTCTAGCCTATGACACTCTCCCTGGAACCAACTCTCGTGACTTTGTGGTCATTGGTATTAAATAGCCTACGAGGCCTGATGGACTGCAAAACAGCCAAGACCGGGCTGAAGCCGTGGAAGGTAGAGCTCGGTCTGGACCTGAAGGGGAGACAAGGGATCCCCAGAGCCACCATCACGTCTGACCAGCGCCCAGACATGGCCACCTGGTCCAGAGAGTCGAGAAAGCTTGTACTGGCTGAACTTACAGTACCTTGGCAGAGCAACACATCCTGGGCCCATGAAAGGAAGCTGACCAGGGACGAGGGCATTGGACTGTCGTGCGGGGAGCGCGGGTGGAACTGCAATGCGTTCACTGTCGAGACTGGCTGCAGGGGTTTCCAGGTGCACCCTGCCGTGGTACACTGCTATCCGTTTTCCACACTGCATGTCGGCAGGGTGCAAAACCATTCGGAAGTGACAGGACAGCTGCAGGAAACCGCTGGAGCTGCTTCGCTGTAGACGTGGCAATCCTGTAGGCGCCGGTGTCACGGACTATATGTGGTTCCGTTCCTAAATGTGGTACCTATTAATAGTCATGCGGGATTTCGTCGGCTCCGCCAATCACGGAGAATAACGACTGTACTTGGCCTAGCTCTTAGGGAAATTTTCCGACATTTATTAGAATGTTCGTAATTTTGTATTCGCTTTGGAGAGTGTCATATCTGGATGAAAAATAAGTAGATTGCGGAAGAAACGTTTTAGGGCGAGTAGTGTCACATTTTCCGTCAGTTACGAGCTCGTAGGTGGCTGCTGACTGCGATACTATAAATATGGCTGTATTATTCACGGAATCCCCGGAATCCGCGAACCTGGAATCATGTTGTTTTCCCAAACTCTTATGTATGCTTCGAAGCTGTTTGTCATTACATCAAAATGCAAATTCAGTGGTATGTACCGTACGTTCGCACTATAGATGCGACCCTTGTGCACTCGCTCTCTAGCTGTACCGTGAAACTGAGATTGGACCGTTGTGTTTATTTTATGATTTTATGGAGTCAGTGAAGTAACAGATGAAGCCCTCTGGCTCTGGCCAAAAATATTTCAAGGTACACATGGAGATTTGCTAACTTGGTCGATGTTTCGAGTCGTATGTTGTTACGTGTTCAGCCTTTACAATTATGCCTAAGTCACTCTCATGATTTTTCCACCTAAGTAGGCAAACATCATCCAGAAAAAAGTTAAATAAAAAAGTGGACAGGTTGCCTCTTTGTTTTATAATGAATATTATGCTTTGAAGAGAGAGAGAAAGTGAGAGAGAGAGAGAAGGGGGGGGGGAGGGAGGGAGAGAGAGAGAGAGAGAGAGAGAGAGAGGAGGGGGGGGGTCGAGAGAGAGAGAGAGGGAGAGAGAGAGGGGGGCGAGAGAGAGGGGGGGGGTCTAGAGATAAAGAGAGAGGGAGGAAGGGAGAGAGAGAGAGGGAGAGAGAGAGAAGAGCGAGAGAGAGAGAGAGAGAGAGAGCGAGAGAGAGAGAGAGAGAGAGAGAGATTGATTGATTGATTGATTGATTGATTCTTTATTTATCAAGGATGAAATTTTAGGCATTTCTGCCTTTCTTACAAATTGTCCTTGCTCATAAAGAAATGAAAACATTGATAATAAAGACACAAAATACACAGTAGCTAATCCATGTACAACAGTTGGTAAGATATATGAAGAATATGATCAACAATGACA
>JAWQFJ010033903.1:0-19602 GCA_034096865.1 Theodoxus fluviatilis
CCGGGTGGTAATCGTTGCATTAAAAATTCAATTAAACAAGTGAAAGTTATTAGTGTCAGAGAGAGTTCATTATCAAACACAGGGGGACAGAGGGAGAACAAGTTTCATTTCTACTCATCATGGTGTTGTCTTCAGGACCAGGAGAGGGGAGGGAACCACAGTGTTGATCATTCGGGTGGCCAGGAGGTTTTTCTCTCCCTCCACCGCTTCCTTGAAAAACACCGTCAACCGTCCAGGCAACGGACGGAAGTCGAGAATCTGTATTTCCCACCAGGGATTGGGTCCGGCTGACTAGCGGTCAGCCAAGCGTTGAAAGTGCTCAGCCCCCTCAGATCACGCCGACAAATCCTCGCCGACAATCCTCGGTGCACAAAGGGGTCATGACCAAGACCCCATGAACAGAGAATCTCTCCCGTGTTTTCACTGCCACTTCCAAAACTGGCCTTCGAGATTCCTTCTCCCTCCCCAATGACGTCATTCAGCTAGTGACGTAGGACAGAGACGAGAACCCATTAGTCAAGCATTACTTGTTCTCTCTGAGTACCAACGCTATTTCAGTTCACCACGTGCCGCACTCCCAGGTGGTCAGCAATTCCCATCACAGTATGTGTGAATGTGTGTGTTTGTGTGTGTGTGTGTGTGTGTGTGTGTGTGTGTGTGTGTGTGTGTGTGTGTGTGTGTGTGTGTGTGTTTTGATTACTGCTGACTGTAAGCCATGATCTGTAGTTTCTATGTGTTGCCTTCAGGTCAACATGGGCCTGGGGTGCTGGGAGACATGTAACACGCTGCGCTGTCTGAAGATCCTGATGGTGACAACCCTGTTTCTGGTGGGACTGCAGTATGTGCTCAACCTGGTCATCTACCGATACATGTCCCAGCACCTCGGCTATGACCTCTTCCGACGTCTGGCACATGCAGGCAGGTGAGCTTTTTCACGGAACAAAACTATCCTTCCCTCCAATGCTTTCACCCATCCCCTTTTTTGACTCACATGCGAAGCAAAAGTGAGTCTATGTACTCACCCGTGTCGTCCGTCCGGGCGTCCGGGTGTCCGGGCGTCCGGGCGTCCGTAAAAAACTTTAACGTTGGATTTTTCTCAGAGACTATTAAGTCTATCAACACCCAATTTGGCATGATGGTGTATGATGACAACGCGTCAAAAAACATACATAGTGACTTGACCTTGCTTTAAGGTCAAGGTCGCAGGGGCCAAATGTTGTCTAAAAAACAGCCAATTTTCACATTTTCCAGATTTTTTCTGAAGTTTTTGAGATTGGATACCTGAACTATATATGGTGTATAGGGCAAAGTAATCCCTATCTTTTGATACCAGTTTGGTTGACCTTGCTTCAAGGTCAAGGTCACAGGAACTCTTTAAAGTTGGGTTGTACACATATTTTGAAGTGACCTTGACCCTGAACTATGAAAGATAACTCTTCCAAACTTCAAAATATTGTAGTACACATGTTATACTTTAATCATGAGACACATTTGGTCCCATATCATCAAGGTCAAGGTCACTTTGACCCGTATGAAATGTGACCAAAATGGGGTAGTGAACCACTAAAAGTGACCATATCTCATGGTAGAAGTGCCAATAAGTACCATTGTGCTTCCTATGTCTTGAATTAACAGCTTTGTGTTGCATGACCTTGGATGACATTGACCTTGGGTCAAGGTCACATGTATTTTGGTAGGAAAAATAAGTAAAGCAGTTCTTAGTGTATGATGTCATTGGTAGGTTTAGTTGTTTGACCTTGACCTTGAAGGACACCTGAAGGTCAAGGTCATGTAAAGGTCAAGGTCAAGCATGTGAGTCGTAGGGGCTTTGCCCTTCTTGTTTCATTTATCAAGAAAGAAAGCGACCTTTTTGTTTTGTTTTACAACTTCATGGCTGTGTAAAAGGCTTGTAAAATCATTCAGTCATAAGTCCTGAGAAAGTGGTCTTGAGTGATGAGGCTGTAGCTGACTGGTGAGGTTGTAGATGTAGATGTTGTTGTTGTTGTTGTTCCCAAGTGGGTGATCCATATAGGCAGCCATACTCTGCCTTCAGGGGATTTGATCTCTGCTTCCAGAGAATGCCAATTGTTATGTTAGGAGCTTATCACGGCTGAAGATAATCCCCACATAACAGTACAACATAACAACATTTTGCTGTAGCCTTGGTTTTTGGCTGGAGTCAACAAATAACAACAGCCTTTGCCCAAGGCAAAGGTTGTAGATGACTAGTGAGGCTGTAGATGACTGGTGAGCCTGTAGACAACTGGTGAGGCTGTAGATGTCTGGTGAGGCAGTAGATGACTGGTGAGGCTCTAGATGACTGGTGAGGCTGTGGATGACTGGTGAGGCTGTAGAGGACTGGTGAGGCTGTAGGAGAATGGTGAGACTGTATATGACTGGTGCGGCTGTAGATGACTGGTGAGGCTGTAGATGACTGGTGAAACTGTAGATGACTGGTGAGGCTGTAGATGACTGGTGAAACTGTAGATGATGGTGAGGTTGTGGATGACTGGTAAGGCTGTAGATGACTGGTGAGGCTGTAGATGACTGGTAAAACTGTAGATGACTGGTGAGGCTGCAATTACTGGTGCGGCTGTAGATGACTGGTGAGGCTGTGGATGACTTGTGAGACTGTAGGTGACTGGTGAGGTTGTAGATGACTGGTGAGGCTGTAGATGACTGAGGAGACTTTGGGTGACTGGTGAGGCTGTGGATGACTGTTGAGGCTGTAGGTGACTGGTGATGCTGTGGATGACTGGTGAGGCTGTAGATGACTGGCGAGGCTGTGGATGACTGGTGAGGCTGTAGATGACTGGTGAGACTGTAGGTGACTGGTGAGACTGTAGGTGACTGGTGAGGCTGTAGATGACTGGTGGGGCTGAAGATGACTGGTGAGGCTGTAGATGACAGGTGAGGCTGTAGATGACTGGTGAGGCTGTAGATGACTGGTGAGGCTGTAGACGACTGGTGAGGCTGTAAATGACTGGTGAGGCTATAGATGACTGGTGAGGCTTTGGATGACTGGTGAGGCTGTAGATGACTGAAGCTGTAGATTACTGGTGAGACTCTAGGTGACTGGTGAGGCTGTAGATGACTGGTGAGGTTGTAGATGACTGGTGAGGCTGCAGATGACTGGTGAGACTGTGGATGACTGGTGAGACTTTAGATGACGGGTGAGGCTGTAGATGACTGGTGAGGCTGTAGATGACTGATGAGGCTGTAGATGACTGGTGAGGCTATAGATGACTGGTCAGGCTGTGGATGACTGGTGAGGCTGTAGATGACTGGTGAGGCTCTAGGTGACTGGTGAGGCTGTGGATGCCTGGTGAGGCTCTAGGTGACTGGTGAGGCTGTAGATGACTGGTGAGGCTGTAGATGACTGGTGAGGCTCTAGGTGACTGGTGAGGCTTTAGATGACTGGTGAGGCTCTAGGTGACTGGTGAGGCTGTAGATGACTGGTGAGGCTGTAGATGACTTGTGAGGCTGTAGATGACTGGTGAGGCTGTAGATGACTGGTGAGGCTGTAGATGACTGGTGAGACTTTAGATGACTGGTGCGGCTGTAGATGACTGGTGAGGCTGTAGATGACTGGTGAGGCTATAGATGACTGGTGAGGCTGTAGGTGACTGGTGAGGCTGTAGATGACTGGTGGGGCTGTAGATGACTGAGGAGACTTTGGGTGACTGGTGAGGCTGCAATTGACTGGTGAGACTTAAGGTGACTGGTGAGGCTGTAGATGACTGGTGAGACTTTAGATGACAGGTGAGGCTGTAGATGACTGGTGATGCTGTAAATGACTGGTGAGACTTTAGATGACTGGTGAGGCTGTAGATGACTGATGAGGCTGTAGTTGACTGGTGAGGCTGTTGATGACTGGTGAGGCTGTAGATGACTGGTGAGGCTGTGGATGACTGGTGAGGCTGTAGATGACTGCTGAGGCTCTAGGTGACTGGTGAGGCTGTAGATGACTGGTGAGGCTGTAGATGACTGGTGAGGCTGTAGATGACTGGTGAGACTTTAGATGACTGGTTAGGCTGTAGATGACTGGTGAGGCTGTAGATGACTGGTGAGACTTTAGATGACTGGTGAGGCTGTAGATGACTGGTGAGGATGTAGATGATCGGTGAGACTTTAGATGACTGGTTAGGCTGTAGATGACTGGTGAGGCTGTAGATGACTGGTAAGGCTGTAGATGACTGGTGAGGCTGTAGATGACTGGTGAGACTTTGGGTAACTGGTAAGACTGTAGATGACTGGTGAGGCTGCAATTGACTGGTGAGACTTAAGGTGACTGGTGAGGCAGTAGATGACTGGAGAGACTTTAGGTGACTGTTGAGACTGTAGATGACTGGTGAGGCTGTAGATGACTGGTGAGACTTTAGGTGAGGCCGTAGATGACTTCGGTCTCCAGGTGTTAGGCCAGTGTGAAAAGCCTTCAAGGAAGGACTTCAGTCTCCTCCCAGGTGTTAGTGACGGTGTGAAAGGCCTTCAAGGAAGGACTTCAGTCCCCTGCCAGGTGTTAGGGTCGGTGTGAAAGGCCTTCAAGGAGGACTTCAGTCTCCTCCCAGGTGTTAGGCCAGTGCGAAAGGCCTTCAAGGAGGACTTCAGTCTCCTCCCAGGTGTTAGGCCAGTGTGAAAGGCCTTCAAGGAAGGACATCAGTCTCCTCCCAGGTGTTAGGGTCGGTGTGAAAGGCGTTCAAGGAAGGACTTCAGTCTCCTCCCAGGTGTTAGGTCGGTGTGAAAGGCCTTCAAGGAAGGACATCAGTCTCCTGCCAGGTGTTAGGGTCGGTGTGAAAGGCTTTCACGGAAGGACTTCAGTCTCCTCCCAGGTGTTAGGCCAGTGTGAAAGGCCTTCAAGGAGGACTTCAGTCTCCTCCCAGGTGTTAGGGTCGGTGTGATACGAGTATCTGACCCAGGCCTTATTCAGGGCTGTGAGTGTCTGATTAGATTGCACCTTTTCTGCGTCAGCAGTGAGCAAGCAGCAACAAAGTAAATAAATGCAGATAGTGTCTTTTGATAGCTTGTAATGTACTATTTTAAAAGACACCAAACACAAGGTATGCACTTTAAGCGACAATTTGCTGCAAGCTACTTTTGTGTCATAAAGAAAATATTTGACCTGAAGAGGAAAATACGCCCACTTTGAAAACCAATGCAGAATACATGCACGTTTTTAGAGCAGAGGTACTTGTGCGACGAAACTATCAATGAGTCATGCACTGGTATCACTTATCAGGTTATCTCTTAGACTTCCTTGAAGACCAGAATAATGCATATTTCCAGTCCACTGCATGTCAACTATACACTCTGTTTGAGAGTAGCAGTCAGTATCACAGGGATACATGGAAAACATACTGTAAATTGTTCCATCGCTATAACAACAGTTCCTAGTCACAAACACAACTTTGAAACCCTAAGCACAACACATATGATCAGGATTGGGTTTTTGTCATTTTGTTCTCGTGATCTTGGAGAACAATAACATTGTGCAACATTAGGAACTTACAGAATGTTGCATTTGCAAAACTCAGAAAAGCACATTTTAAAAATCATTGATGCAGGTATTCCATGGAGCATGAAACAAGGCTGTCAGCAGACGTTGATAGCATACATAACAAAATGTGGATGAATACAGGATTTCAGTGGATTCTTGCGCAGTAATCCATGAATAGTTTGAATATCTGTAGCATAGTCCTCGCACAGTCTCACAGGGAAACTATCACCGCTTCTCTATGACCTTTACCCAGAGACTACGCAGTGTCAAGATGAGTAGCCTAGCTCCGTGTGCTGCTTGGTTTCCATGCCTAACAAACGCGCAGAAGTACACCCATGCTGCAGCATTTTCCTCCCAATTCATAGTGTCTACGATGATTTCTTTTGTCTCCTTCGGGAATTGTACAACACAAAGTGTGAGTTTGCAACGGTTTGGCCAGAAAACTGACAGTGAGAAGTAAGGAGGATCTGAACTTGTAGAGAGTAGCACATTCCCGCTCTTCCACTCTATGAAACAGAAAAGAATGCCCCAGTGGGTTTGTGACATAGAATCTCACCTCAAGCCAGGCAGGCGCCCAAAGCCACACACACACACACACACACACACACACACACACACACACACACACACACACACAGACTCTCTCTCTCTCTCTCTCTCTCTCTCTCTCTCTCTCTCTCTCTCTCACACACACACACACACACACACACACACACACACACACACACGCACACGCACGCACGCATGCACACACGCTGGCACGTACGCGTGCGCGCACACATATACACTCACACACATACACTCTCACACATGCTCATACACACACGCACGCACGCACACACACGCACACACACACACACACACTCACACACACACACACACACACATACACACGCACACACACACACACACACACACACACACACACACACACACACAATAGACATTCTCTACATTGGTGTGCATGTGATGGAGTAAAAGGCAGTCTCTAGAGAGGTGTGAATGAGATGGAGTAGAAATTAGAACAGTCTCTAGAGAGGTATGCATGTGATGGAGTTGAAAGACAGTCTCTAGAGTGGTGTGAATGAGATGGAATAGAAAGTAGAAAGACCGTCTCTAGAGAGGTATGCATGTGATGGAGTTGAAAGACAGTCTCTAGATTGGTGTGGATGAGATGGAATAGAAAGTAGAAAGTAGAAAGAGTAATAAGGCAGTCTCTAGAGAGTTGTGAATGAGATGGAGTAGAAATTAGAACAGTCTCTAAAGAGGTGTGCATGTGATGGAGCAGAAAGTAGAAAGACCGTCTCCAGAGAGGTGTAAATGTGATGGAGCAGAAAGTAGAAAATCCGTCTCTAGACTAGTAGACTGATGTGCATGTGATGGAGCAGAAAGTAGAAAGACTATCTCTAATGAGGTGTGCATGTGATGGAGCAGAAAGTAGAAAGACCGTCTCTAGAGAGGTGTGAATGTGATGGAGCAGAAAGTAGAAAGACCGTCTCTAGAGAGGTGTGAATGTGATGGAGCAGAAAGTAGAAAGACAGTCTCTAGAGAGGTGTGCATGAGATGGAGTAGAAAGTAGAAAGACAGTCTCTAGAGAGGTGTGCATGTGATGGAGCAGAAAGTAGAATGACAGTCTCTAGAGAGGTGTGAATGTGATGGAGCAGAAAGTAGAAAGACCGTCTCTAGAGAGGTGTGTATGAGATGGAGTAGAAAGTAGAAAGACAGTCTCTAGATAGGTGTGCATGAGATGGAATAGAAAGTAGAAAGACTGTCTCTAGAGAGGTGGGCATGAGATGGAGCAGAAAGTAGAATGACAGTCTCTAGACTGATGTGCATGAGATGGAGCAGAAAGTAGAAAGACAGTCTCTAGTGAGGTGTGAATGTGATGAAGCAGAAAGTAGAAAGACAGTGTGACGTTACTCCTCCTGTGTTCTGGAAAAACACTGGCTCGGCGCTATATGCACTTGTC
Source organism: Theodoxus fluviatilis (assembly GCA_034096865.1). Lineage (NCBI taxonomy): Eukaryota > Metazoa > Mollusca > Gastropoda > Cycloneritida > Neritidae > Theodoxus > Theodoxus fluviatilis. The sequence continues at coordinate 7,464 of JAWQFJ010033903.1, forward strand.
TAGGGGATTAATACTTGTGGAGGAGAAACGCAACAGGTTAATTTTTCTTTCACACTCATGCAATGACGCAAGAGGACACAAGGTGATTACTAAGAAGGAACTTTAATAATCAAGTGAAAACAAGTAATCAAGTAATCAATCATCAAGTGATCGCCTCTTTGTGGCTTTCAAATCCTCTAAGTGAATGACACTATTTCTGTACCGCCCCTATGACCTCAGGCAATGATTAACTATTCAACGTTTCTTTCGAAGAGAGAGTTCCACAGTTCAATATTGTTTGGGAGACAGTTCAACAGTTCAGTCTTTAAGGTTAGAGGCAATTTCAGAGTGAGTACTCACTGCATTTGGTGGATGGTTCCATCGACGAATTTCTTATCTAAAATTTGAAGCTGACACTCACAGCCTATCTAATTCTATTGACTCACAGTCCAGTTCTCGTCTAGCGAGAAACAAAAAGGCCTTGGGGTATGAACCTTCGCTTTCTAGCGTAAGGCACACCCACACACACACACACCACAGCACAGCTGAGGAAACATTTCGGGGGTCACAGCTCTCGTGGCCCGCTGACCCAGAGGGAGGGGTGGCGCAGCGTGGCAGACGATGGGGTTGGAATCAGGCAGCAGACACTGTCAGGGAGCGAGCCGCTTGTTGTCGACAACCCTGAGTACAGCGTCAGGGGCTGGAGGGAGAGCTTGAATTCTAGCAGACGCTCCAGGGGCGGGCCGGCTGGAGGCTGGTCAGCGGTGGCTGTTTAGGCCGGGAGTGAGGGGATACTTCAGGCCCAACACACTATCACTTGGGCGACCAGGATGGGGGCATAGGCACCAATCTTTTAACGTGCTCAGTGAGAACACGGAGTAGCTGGTGTTGAAGTGGGTCTGTTCCAGCACCCTGTCCTTCCGCTAACTAACAAATTGGTGGCATGCCCTAAGTTTTATCAAAACATCAGAACGTTTTCCATACATGCGCACTCTCTTGGACAAAATGCTGAGTTCACAGAAAAACGCCTTCAGGGCAAGCTTCGAAAACAAGCTCAAGGCCACAGGTCACTCCATCTCCCAGGAAGTGCGGTATATAAAAAAACAAGCCATGTGGTGTCCGACCCAGAAAAACAACTCAACTTAGTCAAGGACACCAATATTTCCTGAGGCTCTAAGATCCAACAGGGGCAGTTTTCTCAGTCTATGAGACTTTAAAGACTTCAGTCTTAAAAACACAATTAAATCACCAAAGCAATAAAGAGGGTGAAAAACGAAAACGAATCTGTCACACTAGTCTCTGGAGAGGTGTGCATGAGATGGAGTAGAAAGTAGAATGACAGTCTCTAGACTGATGTGCATGTGATGGAGCAGAAAGTAGAAAGACCGTCTCTAGAGATGTGTGAATGTGATGGAGTAGAAAGTAGAAAGAGCGTCTCTAGAGAGGTGTGCATGACATGGAGTAGAAGGTAGAAAGACAGTCTTAGACTGATGTGCTTGTGATGGAGCAGAAAGTAGAAAGACCGTCTCTGGAGAGGTGTGAATGTGATGGAGCAGAAAGTAGAAAGAGAGTCTCTAGAGAGGTGTGCATATGACGGAACAGAAAGTAGAATGACCGTCTCTAGAGAGGTGTGCATGAGATGGAGTAGAAAGACAGTATCTAGGGAGGTGTGCATATGATGGAACATAAAGTAGAAAGACAGTCTCTAGAGAGGTGCATGTGATGGAGTAGAAAAGAGAAAGACTGTCTCTAGACTGATGTGCATGAGATGGAGTAAAAAGTAGAAAGACCGTCTCTATAGAGGTGTGAATGAAATGGAGCAGAAGGTAGAAAGACAGTCTCTAGAGGGATGTGCATATGATGGAGCAGAAAGTAGAATGACAGTCTCTAGAGAGATGTGCATGAGATGGAGTAGAAAGTAGAAAGACAGTCTCTAGACTGATGTGCATGAGATGGAGTAGAAAGACAGTCCCTAGAGAAGTGTGCGTGTGATAGAGTAGAAAGTAGAAAGATAGCATCTAGAGAGGTGTGCGTGTGATGGAGAAGAAAAGGGAAAGACAGTCCCTAGAGAAGTGTGCGTGTGATAGAGTAGAAAGTAGAAAGACAGTATCTAGAGAGGTATGCGTGTGATAGAGTAGAAAGACAGTATCTAGAGAGGTGTGCATGTGATAGAGTAGAAAGACAGTATCTAGGGAGGTGTGCGTGTGATGAAGAAGAAAAGGGAAAGACAGTCCCTAGAGAAGTGTGCGTGTAATAGAGTAGAAAGTAGAAAAACAGGATCTAGAGAGGTGTGCATGTGATAGAGTAGAAAGTAGAAAGACAGTATCTAGAGAGGTGTGCGTGTGATAGAGTAGAAAGACAGTATCTAGAGAGGTGTGCGTGTGATAGAGTAGAAAGTAGAAAGACAGCATCTAGAGAGGTGTGCGTGTGATGGAGAAGAAAAGAGAAAGACAGTATCTAGAGAGGTGTGCGTGTGATAGAGTAGAAAGTAGAAAGACAGCATCTAGAGAGGTGTGCGTGTGATAGAGTAGAAAGTAGAAAGACAGTATCTAGAGAGGTGTGCGTGTGATAGAGTAGAAAGACAGTATCTAGAGAGGTGTGCGTGTGATAGAGTAGAAAGACAGTATCTAGAGAGGTGTGCGTGTGATAGAGTAGAAAGACAGTATCTAGAGATGTATGCATGTGATAGAGTAGAAAGACAGTATCTAGAGAGGTGTGCATGTGATAGAGTAGAAAGACAGTATCTAGAGAGGTGTGCGTGTGATAGAGTAGAAAGACAGTATCTAGAGAGGTGTGCATGTGATAGAGTAGAAAGACAGTATCTAGAGAGGTGTGCGTGTGATAGAGTAGAAAGATAGTATCTAGAGAGGTGTGCGTGTGATAGAGTAGAAAGAGAGCATCTAGAGAGGTGTGCGTGTGATAGAGTAGAAAGACAGTATCTAGAGAGGTATGCGTGTGATAGAGTAGAAAGACAGTATCTAGAGAGGTATGCATGTGATAGAGTAGTAAGACAGTATCTACAGAGGTGTGCGTGTGATGGAGAAGAAAAGAGAAAGACAGTCTCTAGACTGCTGTGCACGTGATGGAGCAGAAAGACACTCCCTGGACTGGTGTAAATATGACATTCATTGAGTGGAGAATGTCATTCTCACCCATCCTGTCCCCAGGATTGCCCTGTCGCCAGTACACCGCCTGGCTGACCTCCTGGGAGTGACGACAGGCTCTGCGGCCAATGGGACGGTGGCTGTGGCTGGCATCAACTTCACCCTGGTCACCTCCGGCTCCTCAAACTCCTCCCTGGCGTCCTCTCCCAGCAACGCCAGCAGCGAAAACTCCTCCCTGCCCCTCTGTCCCCTCATTCCCCCAAAACTGGGTGAGTACACTCACATGTGGGCACACGTGCATGTATCCATGCACTAGTAAACACATGCACACAGATGCACATGCACACATACATGCATGAAACACACACACACACACACATAAACATGCATGCATGCATACACACACACACACAATTACACATACACACACACAATTACACACACACACACACACACACATGCACACTCACACTCACACACTACCAGTGTATCAGGAAAAAAGTTCAGGTGGAACTGCTATGAAAGGGAAGATGTCACATATCAATGATTTGATGTTGAAAGCCTCAATGAAATATAGCGTGGGATGTAACATTCATGGGGGGTGTTGATTCAGGTGCCCTTTTGAAAGTGAAAGTGGTCTTGAAAAAGTCTTGGTGAGGAAAGAAAAGAAAAACAAAAAGAAAAGTGTTTCTCATTGTGGACAAGGAGTGGGGGAAACTTCTGTTTTTCTCTTGGGCACATTTCCCTTGCTGAGTCCTTTCAGATGGGGATACCACAGATCTCTGCAATCAAAAGTAGTGGTATGAGACACTTTGCCCAACGTGTAGAGAGGAGGGTGAAACTCCTTTTCTATTGACATACGGTGAAGTGTGGGATATATGACATCACCTCTTCTTATATCTCACTAGCCGCTTCGCGGCCAGGCATTGCGCAAAGCGCCAAAGCCACATACACAGCCAAATTGTTCAGCCGCCATTTTTGTCTCACATGCGAAGCAAAAGTGAGTCTATGTACTCACCCTTTTCGTCCGTCCGGGCGTCCGGTCCGGGCGTCCGGTCCGGGCGTCCGGGCGTCCGAAAACTTTAACGTTGGATTTTTCTCGGAGACTATTAAGTCTATCAATACCAAATGTGGCATGATTTTGTATGATGAAAAGGCCTCAAAAAACATAAATAGTGACTTGGCCTTGCTTCAAGGTCAAGGTCGCAGGGGCCATAAATGTTGTCTAAAAAACAGTCATTTTTCACATTTTCTCAATTTTCTCTGAAGTATTTGAGATTGGATACCTGACCTATATATGGTATATAGGGCAAAGTAAGCTCTATCTTTTGATACCAGTTTGATTGACCTTGCTTCAAGGTCTAGGTCACAGGAGCTCTTCAAAGTTGGATTGTATACATATTTTGAACTGTGGAAGATAACTGTTTCAAACTTAATAATTATGTGGGGCACATGTTGTACTTTCATCATGAGACATATTTGGTCACATATCATCAAGGTCAAGGTCACTTTGACCCTTATGAAATATGACCAAAATGGGGTAGTGAACCACTAAAAGTGACTATATCTCATGGTAGAAAGTGCCAATAAGCACCATTGTGCTTCCTATGTCTTGAATTAACAGCTTTGTGTTGCATAACCGTGGATGACCTTGACCTTGGGTCAAGGTCACATGTATTTTGGTAGGAGAAATGTGTAAAGCATTTCTTAGTGTATGATGTCATTGGTAGGTTTAGTTGTTTGACCTTGACCTTGAAGGTCACCTGAAGGTCAAGTTCATATAAAGGTCAAGGTCAAGCATGTGAGTCGTATGGGCTTTGCCCTTCTTGTTTTTTTTTTCATTACGTAACCATGATAACCAAAAACTTTGTTCACAGATCTTCATCATTTGACTTTACCTACCCACACCAAATTTCGGTCAAATCGGAGCACTTTGAGTTTTCGGCGGCCATCTTGTTACCATGGCAACACAATTTTTTTAACCCCACCATGACCTGACCCCAGCCCACACCTAACTCCATACCAAGTTTTAAGTCGATGGGAACTCCTGTGTCTCAGGCGGCTTCGCCGCCTTCGACACAGTCATCCATTGTTTACTCTGCCGCCATTTTGTTTTTCTCGTCACGTAACCATGGCAACCAAAATTTTTTTTCACAGATCTTCATCATTTGACTTTACCAACCCACACACCACATTTCGGTCAAATCGGAGCACTTTGAGTTTTCGGCGGCCACCTTATTTGTGCCCACTTCCGGTTACCATGGCAACGCCATTTTTTTTTACCCCACCATGACCTGACCCCGGTCCACATCTAACCCCATACCAAGTTTTAAGTCGATGGGAACTCCTGTGTCTCAGGCGGCTTCGCCGCCTTTGACACAGTCGTCCATTGTTTATTCTGCCGCCATTTTGTTTTTCTCGTCACGTAACCATGGTAACCAAAAAATTTGTTCATAGATCTTCATCATCTGACTTTACCTACCCACACACCAAATTTCGGTCAAATCGGAGCACTTTGAGTTTTCGGCGGCCATCTTGTTTGTGCAAACTTCCGGTTACCATGGCAACACCATTTTTTTAACCCCACGTTGACCTGACCCCGGTCCACACCTAACCCCATACCAAATTTCGCCGCCTTCGACACAGTCGTCCATTTTTTCCCTCAGCCGCCATCTTGTTTTTCTCGTCACGTAACCATGACAACCAAAAAATCTTTTCACAGATCTTCATCATTCGACTGTACCTACCTACACACCAAATTTCGTTGAAATCGGAGCATTTTGAGTTTTCGGCCGCTATCTTGTTTTTGCCCACTTCCGGTTGCCATGGCGACACCATATTTTTAACCCCACGTTGACCTGACCCCGGTCCACACCTAACCCCATACCAAGTTTCAAGTCGATGGGAATAAAACTGTGGAAACGAATGAGTGTCACACACACACACACACACACACACACAGACACACACACACACACACACACACACACACACACACACACACACACACACACACACACACACACACACACACACACACACACACACAGACAGACACACAGCGAAAATATATAGAGAGATTTCACCCATTGAAGGTCCAGTGAAAAGTAATACGAGTAATGCCAATGGGAATGCTTGCAGAGCTTCAAGCATTTCTAAGAATTATGCTTTCAAGCTGAACACTTGGGCCTTGAATTCAATTGAAAGCAATGCTTTTTATCGATTCAAGTGTCAGAGATTGTTATAAGACATTACTCTGATTATTATTAATTGAGAGGGTGTCTAGGGGAAACGCACTGCTATCTTGTAACATTCACTCACCTTTCTCGCTGTCAAGAATGGACAGGACAACAAAGAAAATGAGGGCAGACATCAGATATCAAATGACTTTAATAATGCTTAAAAAGAATAGGCAATGGTTGTTAAGTCAACGTGCATGAGTAATTACTTATTTAATCCTAATGTTAGCCAGCCAGCCTGTACTATAGAGGTAGAACTTATCTTGGAAGGAGAGTTCACATGAGTCCGCTCCGTGAAAGAATGCTGAAGAGGTCACAGCCGTTGACCCTGGTGGTTGTCCTTGAAGGGGTAATGTTTTGGGGCGCTGGGGAGGTGAACACGGCCGCAGGGGTGGTTCCTGGTAGAAGGGAGGGTTGGAACTGCATCATCTCCCCTCTCTTCCTTCCTGGTGGGGGTCTGGCAGGGGGGTAGGGAACGGCCATCTGGGCTTCTGGCTGTTTAGCGCGGCCCACTTCTTCCCCCCTCAAAGGGCTGGTGCTGGGGGTCATTAGGTGAGGCCAGCACAACTCTGAGCTGAGTCGATGAGAGGTAGAGGGCAGATGTCACCCGTCCTTCCTCCCATATTGGCCTGGCCTTGCGTCCTTCCTCCCATAATTATGAGGTTAGTAAGGATGACGTATTTGGCGCGCGAGTGACTTCCCTTGAATGGAGTGAACACGAGACTGCTTCGTAGCCATTTCTGCATCATTTCACGACCTATCTGACATCGTGTGAGGTGTGGAAAATGGTACGCTCGTGCTGTGTACGAAATTGTAGCAATGCCAGTACATCTAGGAGATTGTTCTCCATCCCTGCTGTCATAAAATGAAAGGGAAAGCCCCAACTCAGTGCGTTCGTCTGTATGCATTCCGTGAGCGTTCGACTGTGCGTGTGCGTGCGGGAAGCGGCTTAGGGGAGCCCGTTAGTGTCAACCGTCAGTGCGAAAAAGCGGTTTCGTGCGCGCGTGTGTGTGTGTGTGTGTGTGTGTGTGTGTGTGTGTGTGTGTGTGTGTGTGTGTGAGATGAGAGAGAGAGAGAGAGAGAGAGAGAGAGAGAGAGAGAGAGAGAGAGAAGCGGGAAGTTTCCATGCGACACTTAAGCCTCGAGGTCATCTTCGGATATAAGACATCAGTACAATTATGTCTGCTTCTCCCTCTCTTTCTTGTACAGTCAACGCTTTAATGTGTATAGTGCATTGCAACAGTCAAACTCAGTTACATATATGTATGATTGTATGAAGCACTGATATTAGATCAATAATTTTAGCAATGATGGGAATGGCTTTTTATCTTATGTCTGATGGGAGGTTAAGATAAGGATTATTATGTTTTGAGTTCACAGAACCTAATGGCAGTTGTGAAAATACAAATAGTTATGTTTTGATATTATTACTTACTATGTTTATCATTGTGTACTGCAGTAATGAATTATTTTTGACCTTCTCAGTTTCTTATTACTGTAATCTGCCAATCATAAATCGGATAGAATTTTGTGTTCGTCAAATCCCAAAATATTTCAATGGTGTTAGATTTGGTTTTTTGTATTATTACATTCTTAATCTGAAGCTATGTATTAATTTTACTTACTAACAGTTTTTGACTCACATGCGAAGCAAAAGTGAGTCTATGTACTGAGCCGTGTCGTCCGTCCGTCCGTCCGTCCGTCCGTCCGTCCGGGCGTCCGTCCGTCCGTCCGACCGTCCGTCCGGGCATAAAAAACTTAAACGTTGGATTTTTCTCGGAGACTATTAAGTCTATCAACACCAAATGTGGCATGATGGTGTATGATGACAAGGCCTCAAAAAACATACACAGTGACTTGACCTTGCTTCAAGGTCAAGGTCACAGGAGCCATAAATGTGGTCTCAAAAACAGTCATTTTTCACATTTTCCCAATTTTCTCCCACGTTATTAAGAATGGCGAGCTTAGCTACAAGTGGTATATAGGTCAAAGCAAGCCCTATCTTTTGATACCAGTTTGGTTGACCTTGCTTCAAGGTCAAGGTCACAGGAGCTCTTCAAAGTTGGATTGTATACATATTTTGAAGTGACCTTGACCCTGAACTATGGAAGATAACTGTTTCAAACTTAATAATTATGTGGGGCACATGTTATACTTTCATCATGAGACACATTTGTTTACATATCATCAAGATCAAGGTCACTTTGACCCTTATGAAATGTGACCAAAATGGGGTTGTGAACCACTAAAAGCGACTATATCTCATGGTAGAAAGTGCCAATAAGCACCATTGTGCTTCCTATGTCTTGAATTAACAGCTTTGTGTTGCATGACCTTGGATGACCTTGACCTTGGGTCAAGGTCACATGTATTTTGGTAGGAAAAATGTGTAAAGCATTTCTTTGTGTATGATGTCATTGGTAGGTTTAGTTGTTTGACCTTGACCTTGAAGGTCACCTGAAGGTCAAGGTCATATAAAGGTCAAGGTCAAGCATGTGAGTCGTATGGGCTTTGCCCTTCTTGTTTACATTTTGGTGTTTCATTGAAAACGATTCAACAGACTCCATTTTGCAAAATTTGTGACGTGATCATTTGACGTCGTATAACATGTTTATCATTGTCTACTGAAGTAATGAATTATTTTTGACCTTCTCAGTTTTTTATTAGGCCTACTGTAATCTGCCAATCATAAATCGGATAGAATTTTGTGTGCGTCAAATCCCAAAATATTTAAATGGTGATAGATTTGTTTTTTTGTATTATTACATTCTTAATCTGAAGCTATGTATTAATTTTACTTACTAACAGTTTTTCTTGTTAGTCGGAGTCTAAAATAAACAACGACGGAGCATTTTGTGAATTTGTGTAATAATTTTAGTAATTATTTTTTAGCTATGTTTGTAAAACATGAACAGTGACAAAAAAATGACAACACAGGCAAGCTCAAAGATGCCTACATGAAATTCGCATGTTGGGCAGTGCTGGTTTGTCTGAAAGTGTTATAAGAAAGCTCACTTTTAGCCTAGTTTTTGTGAATGTATGAAGAGTGTGGTCATAATAGATACAGGAAACATGAGCAAATGTGCATGTGATAACTCAATCAAGATAATGTTTGTCGTCTATTCTTTTAACACGTATGTTCAGTAAAAAAGACAGAAGATCCATTTCTAATGACACATCTAAAATCTTTTTAATGAATAGATTACCGAGAGAGAGAGAGAGAGAGAGAGAGAGAGAGAGAGAGAGAGAGAGAGAGAGAGAGAGACAGAGAGAGAGACAGAGAGAGAGACAGAGACAGACAGACAGACAGACACACACACACACACACACACACACACACACACATAGAGGGTGATCACACCCATCTGGTGTGAATGTTGCAATCTCCCTCACCCATCCATCTACAAAATTCTTGTAGGCCGTGAGGCTTTTGTGCGATCGAAATTCTTTCGTCGTGTAGGCACTCACACCGAACACGAAATAGTTCACAATCGCGATGTAATCCAGCGAAGGATAATCGTCAGGACTGGCCGACCATAATCGAGTTGGCACTTCATAAGGGTCGTTGCCACAAATGTACATCAAGTTGGTGCTGTATCTCAGCTTTGCTGCGGCGTCAAGGCTTTCAAAATAACTTCGGTCATCCTTCACTCCACGTTTGCTCTTCTCCATCTTGTCTCGCGTTTACTCCAATAGAGGGAAGCAACTCTCGCAAACCGCGACCCTTACTAACCTCATTGGAATCTTGAACATTTCCCTTTTTTACTGCTTGCCCTGCTCCCCAACTGCCACCTCTCTGTGGTGTCTCTGACCTTGTCTGCCAGCTAGTGCCTGGCAGCATGGTGGGGCGAGGCCGAGCGGATGTCACCTGTCGCTTGTCACCTGGTCTGGTGAAGCTGACACTCAACGGTCTCTTCTTCACCTCGACTGTCCTTCTGTCCACACGGTCACTGTTGTGTCTTCACCTCGACTGTCCTTCTGTCCACACGGTCACTGTTGTGTCTTCACCTCGACTGTCCTTCTGTCCACACGGTCACTGTTGTGTCTTCACCTCGACTGTCCTTCTGTCCACACGGTCACTGTTGTGTCTTCACCTCGACTGTCCTTCTGTCCACACGGTCACTGTTGTGTCTTCACCTCGACTGTCCTTCTGTCCACACGGTCACTGTTGTGTCTTCACCTCGACTGTCCTTCTGTCCACACGGTCACTGTTGTGTCTTCACCTCGACTGTCCTTCTGTCCACACGGTCACTGTTGTGTCTTCACCTCGACTGTCCTTCTGTCCACACGGTCACTGTTGTGTCTTCACCTCGACTGTCCTTCTGTCCACACGGTCACTGTTGTGTCTTCACCTCGACTGTCCTTCTGTCCACACGGTCACTGTTGTGTCTTCACCTCGACTGTCCTTCTGTCCACACGGTCACTGTTGTGTCTTCACCTCGACTGTCCTTCTGTCCACACGGTCACTGTTGTGTCTTCACCTCGACTGTCCTTCTGTCCACACGGTCACTGTTGTGTCTTCACCTCGACTGTCCTTCTGTCCACACGGTCACTGTTGTGTCTTCACCTCGACTGTCCTTCTGTCCACACGGTCACTGTTGTGTCTTCACCTCGACTGTCCTTCTGTCCACACGGTCACTGTTGTGTCTTCACCTCGACTGTCCTTCTGTCCACACGGTCACTGTTGTGTCTTCACCTCGACTGTCCTTCTGTCCACACGGTCACTGTTGTGTCTTCACCTCGACTGTCCTTCTGTCCACACGGTCACTGTTGTGTCTTCACCTCGACTGTCCTTCTGTCCACACGGTCACTGTTGTGTCTTCACCTCGACCATCTTTTTGGTCGGGTGTAAGAATAACGCCACCGCATATACCTAGCAATTTGTAGACAGTGAACAACGAGGGAAATTGAGAGTTAACCTTCGCTCACTATGATCTGCTCTACTGTTTTGTGAACCTGATAGGCATGAGAACGAACGAACGAACGAACGAACGAACGAACTTTATTTTACAAGGGTAGTGAATTAGGCAGTATTGCCTTTCTTACATTCAGCCCTTCAGGCAAAATATTCAAATGTGGTGAGAGAGAGAGAGAGAGAGAGAGAGAGAGAGAGAGAGAGAGAGAGAGAGAGAGAGAGAGAGAGAGAGAGAGAGAGATTGATTGATTGATTTTATTGTTTAGGCCACCGGCCCATCACAACAATACATACATGTACATGACTTGCTTCTATTTTAGGAGCCAGTATACTTGAGCAACAATTTGAAACAAGGTGTACAATCCAAGTGAACACATTGGCTAGTACATATCGGTAACAATCAAACAATGGAAACAGTATAAAAATAGTATTAACGCACATTCTTTCATCATAACATTATTGTTCATGGTCATATTCTAAACTAGCAAGAAATTGGTCTCGTAATCGGAAGGCATAATAAAGATACATTGCTACCTTGCGTGTTTTCATGTATCCACGTCCATCTATCAAAAAGGGGACATCAGCAGCTTCTGGACATTTGATGTATTCATTTATGTATTTATTACGTAGATCATTATACAAAGGACAATAAAATAGAAAATGTTTCTCATTCTCAATCTCACCACAAAGGAGGCAATGTTGGTCTATATTGTGGCTGCGCATAGATTGTTTATTAACAAGTAAATCATTCACTCCAAATCTAAACCGGATAAATACATCTCTGAATTTTTTAATCTCAATGTATTCTAAGTATTTTTCACTTTCTAAGGTTCTTTTGAAGGATCGAAACATTCTGAATCTTTCATTTTCATGAATGTTGCTGTTCCAACTCTGCCTATAGC
>JAWQFJ010033904.1:0-12500 GCA_034096865.1 Theodoxus fluviatilis
CGTCGGATTTCAACTGCTTTTCGATTACAGAGAGTTTGAAAGAGCGCATTGACATCTCTTCCGCCCAAGCGGCAAATCTCGACACCCAACACCATCCATGCGTTTGAAAGACTCCCGTCATGCAACTGTTTGCCGTGGTCGTGGTCAGTGCAGCCCTTTTCTAAACCCTTTGTCCACACTCGTCAATGCAGCATGACTCGCTGCGGGAAAAGTGGAAGAAGACTCTAAGGCGACCTGTCGCATTCCTGCCGGACAAAAACAGAAATCGGGCAGGGAGTTTCGCCAGCAAACGCGAATGTTGAAATTTGGTAAAAAGCTTTTGGCAATAAAGAAATTAAGTTGGCACACCCAGGTTTTAAATACCTTTTTCCACGGTGGCTTTTCCTTTGACTGAATAGAAGGATTTTCTGTAGTCAAAAGTGACATAGAATTTCCCTAGGACCCTCCCCATACTCCAATTCGGGGTCGGCTCTCTATTGCGGAGGGCCGCTATTGCGGGATTGTCTTATAAACAAAAGTTCTTATGGCATTTTTGTTACTTTTTTAACTTAGAAATTTTTTCTTTTTTTTCTCTATTGCGGGGGGCCGTTGTTGCGGGATTTTTTAAAACAAAAGTTCTTAAGGCCATTTTGACTCACATGCGAAGCAAAAGTGAGTCTATGTACTCACCCTTTTCGTCCGTCCTGGCGTCCGGGCGTCCGTACAAACTTTAAAGTTGGATTTTTCTCGGACACTATTAAGTCTATCAACACCCAATTTGGCATTATGGTGTATGATGACAAGGCGTACAAAAACATACATAGTGACTTGACCTTGCTTCAAGGACAAGGTCGCAGGGGCCGTCTAAAAAACAGCAATTTTCCAAATTTTCCCAATTTTTAACTGAAGTTTTTGAGATTGGATACCTGACCTATATATGGTTTATAGGGCAAAGTAATCCCTATCTTTTGATATCAGTTTGATTGATCTTGCTTCAAGGTCAAGATCACAAGAGCTCTTCAAAGTTGGATTGTATACATATTTTTTATGTCACCTTGACCCTGAACTATGTAAGATTACTCTTCCAAACTTCATTACATTGTAATGCACATGTTATACTTTCATACTAGGTCACCCGTGTTGTCCGTCCGGGCGTCCGGGCGTCCTGGCGTCTGGGCGTCCTGTAATCCTTAAAAAAACGTTAACGTTGAATTTTTCTCAGAGACTATTAAGTCTATCAACACCCAATTTGGCATGATGGTATAGGATGACAAGGCCTCACAAAAAATACATAGTGACTTGACCTTGCTTCAAGGTCAAGGTCACAGGAGCTCTTTAAATTTGGATTGTATTCATATTTTGAAGTGACCTTGACCCTGAACTATGGAAGATAACTCTTCCAAACTTCACAACATTGTAGTACACATGTTATACTTTAATCATGAGATACATTTGGTCATGTCATCAAGGTCAAGGTCACTTTGACCCTTATGAAATGTGACCAAAATGGGGTAGTGAACCACTAAAAGTGACCATATCTCATGGTAGAAAGTGCCAATAAGCACGATTGTGCTTCTTATGTCTTGAATTAACAGCTTTGTTTTGCATGACCTTGGATGACCTTGACCTTGGGTCAAGGTCACATGTATTTTGGTAGGGAAAATGTGTAAAGCATTTCTTAGTGTATGATGTCATTGCTAGGTTTAATTGTTTGACCTTGACCTTGAAGGTCACCTGAAGGTCAAGGTCATGTAAAGTTCAAGGTCAAGCATGTGAGTCGTATGGGCTTTACCCTTCTTGTGATTCTTTTGTCCTAAAACGCCTTAAAAAAGAAAATTTATGTTACTTTTTTTTACTTAGAAATATTTTCGGGTTTTACCGATAGCGCTCAGCCTAGACCGCACCCGCCACCCCGCCTGACTGACTTAGCCTGTCCAGGGAGTTTCACCTAAACCCGGACGCGTTACTTTTTGTCACGTTTGTGTCCAACATCAGCGTCGGGCCCAGGAGTTAGGGCGTAGGGACCACCCGTTGAGAGTTAAACGTGGGATGGAGTTAGAATATGAAGCTTTACCCGTTATTGATAAAACACACACACTTCCTAATCAGTCTAAAAATTTCTAAGTTTTTCCCCCCAAAAAGTAACATATATTTTATGGATTTTTAGGCGTTTTAGGACAAAATAATCAAAATGGCTTGAAGAACTTTTGACTAACAAAATCCCGCAATAGCGGCCAACCGCAATAGAAAAAAAGAAGAAAAACTTTCTTCGAAAAAAAGTAACTATCAATAAGAAACAAACACACGACAAACACCAAAATCAAAGTCTTTCGGGCACACGCCCTTCTTCAGTGAACGTTACAGACAAACATAAATGATGCAACAGGTGACGTAAAAAACTTAAGAATGACATGACGTAGGCACTCAAAACTCCCTCTCTCTCTCTCTCTCTCTCTCTCTCTCTCTCTCTCTCTCTCTCTCTCTCTCTCTCTCTCTCTCTCTCTCTCTCCCTCTCTCTCTCTATTTATCTCTATATCTTTAACTTTCTCTCTATAACTCTCTCTCTCTCTCTCCCTCTCTCTTTCTCTATCTCTCTATCTCTCTCTCTATATCTCTCTATCTCCCTTCAACTTTCTCTCTATCTCTAACTCTCTCTCTAACTCTCTCTCTAAGTGTTCATAGTTCCATCCATCTATCTCTCTCAGTCTAACACATTCAGTCCTTCAGGGTAGTTGGTGCGCAACTTGAAGCGCCAGAACTTCTCTCTCCGCTTTCTGATGTTAGCATCGTCCACATGAATCTTCTCGATAATGGTCACTCTCATGTGGGATAGGCAATGCCCAGGGGACCTGAAGTGCTTAGCCACTAGGGTGTCTAAGTCATTGCGGATGGCGTGCGTGTGTCAGCGCCAGCGGTTTTTATTCGAATGATCGGTTTGGAACATTAGTGAAAATCCCAGGGACTTTTGTGCGATGACGTGGGTCTTTGCGCGATGACGTAATGACGTGATGACGTTTATTCAATCATCGCCAGATTGTAGCAACGGACGGACGTGCGGTAAAACGTTCTGAGGGAAACCGTAGAACCGCTGTCTGGAAGGTTTGGACTGTAGAGTCCAACCTTGCCCAGCTCATGTGTTGAGCTGTAGTGTTAGGCGTTTGACGTAGAAGCGTCACGGCCTGAAATTTGAGGTAAGAGCGAGTGTGAGAATGAGCGAATTTTTTTAATGGATGCGTGAGGGGCGGTTGAGCGCAGCATCCATTGTAATTCACTTAGAGCTTTGAATTCTTTGCTTAGAGAAATATCAGTTAATTTCGTTTACTAAGGATTTAAGTAAATGAGTTAAACTGCTATGCGCCTCGGCAACTAAGTGAAGGGAATTTGTAATTAGAATTTGTTGACTGATTGGAATTTTTGGATTGTAAGTGGAGGTTTGAAGGGGAACTGCGTTATTTGCTTTTCGAAGTGTTGGGAGAGTCGTAGTTTATAGACTGCTCCTTGTATTGCAGGCTACCAGTAGTTGCCGTACTGGCTTCCTACTAGTTTGTTGGGTGCTACTGTGGCAACTGGGAGGTTGCACATTGTACCGGTTTTTTTCTTTCTCCTTCGCCTGAGTTGCTACTCCTCTATCGAGAGAGGATTGGTTTCACCTGAGTAGACATAGCCTGGCAGAGTACCTGCCAGCCTGCCTACCGGTGCCTACCTGGCTGCCTATCAGCGGCCTGCCAGAGTGCCTGCCAGCCTGCCTACCAGCGGCCTGCCAGCTCGTCTGCCAGCCTGCCTACACGTGGCCTGCCAGCTTGCCTGCCAGCCTGCCTACCAGCGGCCTGCCAGCTCGTCTGCCAGCCATCCCCTAGCCCGAGTCTACGGAGAGACGAGGGCTAGGCGACTTCCGTCGCCGAGGACACGTCGTGGTCAGCAAGGGCCACACTGTCGCTTGTACCTGCATCGTTCTGCAGGGAGTTTGGGAGTTCTGCTTTGTGTGGACTGCCAGTGAGTGCTAGGACGTTTGGAGAGTGGTTTCGTCGAAACCGGTAAGAGAATCTGTTCTTTCTCTCTTCGTCTAGTCTCAGAGTTCTCGTCGTCGTCGTTATAAGCACTGGGAGCTTTTAACAGGACTTTGTTTGAACATTGAATTGTTGTGGACGGTTGTTTCCTTTCATGGGAGAATTCCCGTACGGATGGAGTAGTCGAGAAAGTGTTTGGCGTCATCAGACGCGGGGTCATTGATGACGTGTCTGGTGTGTGACTTTGATTCTACAGAGGAGTTCTTCCATCCGCTGTTCAGAGTCGAGGCCTTAAGAGTGGTTAGGCGTGTCTTGTATTTGAAGACGCCGCCCCTGTTTTGTTCTGAGGCACTAGAGTTGAATTGTTGTGTGTGAGTGTGAGCTCATCCTTATTGGAGAATTGTTAGATCCTTTCTTTGGGGGAATCCTTTAGCTGGGGTTGGGTTTGTCTTTATAATAAAATTTGTTTCATTGTTTTCCCAGTGCCCGGGTTTTCATTTATCTTGTTGTTTATTAAATTTATATACTTAGTGATCTCAGGAATGTGGTGATTGGGGTTTTGTTGAAAATCGCCCCCCTTGGTTAATTAAATTTATTTAATGACTTTAAAAAAAGGGATTTCGGCCACAATGTAGTTATGTGTGTGTTTGCATATGTGTGTGTGCATGTGTGCGTCTGCGTTTGTGTGCGTGTGTGCGTGTGCGTGTGCGTGCATGTGTGCGTGTGTGTGAGTGTGTGTGTGTGTGTGTGCGCGCGTGAATGTGTGTGCATGTGGGTGTGGGTGTGTGTGCGCGCGCGTAAATATGTTGTCCTGAAACATAGGATTTGATTCCAACACTTGAATGTGGAGACATATTTGTAAAATTAAATAATAACATTTTTAAAAGAATGAAATTAATTAATAAAATCATTTGATGACGGGGGTTCTTCCTCTGGAGACCTCCTGCTGCCTCGCTCCTTGGCAGTTTCTTGCGACTCTGAAGACATATTTGTAAAAACCAAATAATAGGATTATCATAGGTCAACGTTTCTTTAGTTTGAATGGAGGTGCAAGCAACATCTTCATAGTTGTTATCCTGCAAGAAAACTTCACTTTCCCCCCTATAGATTTCCCCCACCCAGGAGAAAAACGGGTACCTGCGATGAGTGAGAGGCTTGAAAGGACTGAAAATAGGAGAGGCGGTGGTGTGGCTCGGCGGTGGTGTGGCCTGGCGGTGGTGTGGCCTGGCGGTGGTGTGGCCTGGCGGTGGTGTGGCCTGGCGGTGGTGTGGCCTGGTGGTGGTGTTGCCTGGCGGTGGTGTGGCCTGGCGGTATTGTGGCCTGGCGGTATTGTGGCATGGCGGTGGTGCGGCCTGGAGGTGGTGTGGCCTGGCGGTGGTGTGGCTCGGCGGTGGTGTGTCCTGGCGGTGGTGTGTCCTGGCGGTGATTTGGCCTGGTAGTGGTGTGGCCTGGCGGTGGTGTGGCCTGGCGGTATTGTGGCCTTGCGGTATTGTGGTCTGGCAGTGGTGTGGCCTTGCGGTATTGTGGCCTTGCGGTATTGTGGCCAGGCAGTGGTGTGGCCTGGCGTTGGACTGGCCTGGCGTTGGTGTGGCCTGGCGGTAGTGTGGCCTGGCGGTGGTGTGGCCTGGCGGGTGGCTGGGGCTGTGGCCTGGCGGTGGTGTGGCCTGGCGGGGACATGGCCTGGCGGTGGTGTGGCCTGGCGGTGGTGTGGCCTGGCGGTGCGTTGCCTGGCGGGGGCGTGGCCTGGCGGGGGCGTGGTCATGGCGGGGGCGTGGCCTTTCGGGGGCGTGGCCATGGCGGTGATGTGGCCTGGCGGTGGTGTGGCCTGGCGGTGGTGTGGCCTGGTGGTGGTGTGGCCTGGCGGTGGTGTGGCCTGGCGGGGGCGTGGCCTGGCGGGGGCGTGGCCTGGCGGGGGCGTGGCCTGGCGGGGACGTGGCCTGGCGGGGGCGTGGCCTGGCGGGGACGTGGCCTGGCGGGGGCGTGGCCTGGCGGTGGTGTGGCCTGGCGGGGGCGTGGCATGGCGGATGAAACTTAAATGAATTTAATCAGACAGTTTACATTCCCAGCACAAATCAACATCACCCCTATGCCAAAGCACAAATCAACCACTTCTCCAAAGTACAAACAAACTTCCACCGTCACTGCACGAACTACAACCCCTTCACCATTCCACCACAAATGACCATCATTCCTCCATCAACACACATATCACCCCTCAAAATACCCCAATCAACATTTCAACATCAATGCACAAATCAAAACAGCCTAAGCCTTTCATCACTTTTCCAAAGAACAAACAACAAGCTCCCACCGTCACTGCACGAACTACAACTTCTTCGACATCCCACCACAAATGACCATCATTCCTTCATCAACACACAAATCAACCCTCAAAATACACCAATCATCAATATTTCAACATCAATACACAAATCAAAACGGCCTAAAGCCTTTCATCAATTTGCCGACTCACGTTAATGGTCTGGCGCCCAAACAATCTGAAATATAACCAGAAAACAAACTATAACTTCCGTTAAAAAGGAACAACGAAACAGAATGAGAGATATAACATATAGCCGCGAACAATTCGAGACAGTAAGAGAACAAAACTGATATCCTTACCTCTCAAGATTAGGAGTACCGGTAACAGGTGATGCAGTCGCCAAAAGAAACACAGGCAACTCCAAGTCGCCAAAAGAAACAGGCAACACAACGTCGCCAAAAGAAAAACAGGCGACACCAAGTCGCCAAAAGAAACAGGCAACGCAACGTCGCCAAAAGAAAAACAGGCGACACCAAGTCGCCTAAAAGGAAACCAGGCAACACCAAGTCACCAAAAGAACCAGGGAACAAGCCCACCTGGAGATAATCCTCTCCAACAGCCACACAGCGGCCTACGAGAGTAACAGAACTCTCTCTCTCAATACCACAACAGCCGCATTGGCTTTCCAAGAGTACTCTGACTCTCTATCAAAATTTCTCTTCACACACAGTACTGCCAATAAATAAACACCCAACAAAAATGCGAAATTCTCGTGCCATGGAGAATATGCACGTGCAACTTGGCACGAACAACCCGAGAAATCCATTCACAAACAACACAATTGTAGCATACCATGCTTCGCTAACAAACTAATTAGATGAACGCATGGGTTTCATGCTCTATCGCGCTTGGCAAGCACAACAGTTGCTATCAAGTCACAGTCAATAATTACATAACAGTGTAGAGAAACCAGTGAACAAGTTCGAGTGGTGACACGGGGACGAGGCCTGGCGGGGGAGTGGCCTGGCGGGGACGTGGCCTGGCGGGGGCTTGGCCTGGCGGGGACGTGGCCTGGCGGTGGCGTGGCCTGGCGGTGGCGTGGTCTGGCGGGGGCGTGGTCTGGCGGGGGCGTGGCCTGGCGGGGGTGCGGCCTGGCGGGGGTGTGGCCTGGCGGGGTCATAGCAGCAAGCTTGGAGCGGCGTCTCAAGAAAGGCTTGAGCAAGAGCAAACGTTCCACCAATTCCTTTTCGTTGTTTTAGCTGTTAGGCACGCTTCCCCTGTGGCTCAGTGAAGATGCTAACCAGAAAGTTCTATGACTACGTAACAATGCGTTGCCCGCACAACGCATTTCCGGTACACAAACAACCAGACCAGACCAGACCGGACTTATGAATAACCAATAGACTAAATAATCACTTGAATAAATAAACACTGGAATAAAACAACACTGGATTGTAAAAAGACTAGAATAAATAAACACTAGCACGAATCACTGCTAGAATGAATCACCACTAGAATATTAATCACTAGAAAATACAACCATTAGAATAAATAAACACTAGAATTAACTAACAGGTAATTATGGTGACAGGTCATTTTCCTTCACTGGATCAAAGTATTGGAACAACATTCCAGAACGACTCAAATATCATCGAGTCTAGAAGATATTTAAAAAGGACTAAAAACACATTATTTTAGCCAATAACGTGTGTTTTGGTGACTATGTGGCGTATTGAGCATGCATTGTAGGTGTGAAATCTGCGCATAACAAGAATACACATACATACTAGAATTAATCAACATCGGATTGTAGAAAGACTAGAATAAATAAACACTAGAACAAATCACTGCTAGAATGAATCACCACTAGAATATTAATCACTAGAAAATATAACCACTAGAATAAATAAACACTAGAATTAATCACCACTAGAATTCATCACAACAAGAATTAATCACCATTAGAATAAATAGCCACTAAAAAATAGTCTCTAGAAATAATAACCACTTGAACAAATAACCACTAGAAGAAATAACCAACGAGAATAAATCACCAACAGAATACGATAACAACTGAAGATATAACAACTAAAATAAATAAATATGCGAATAAATCACCACTAAAATGAATATCAACTATGATAAATAGCCATTAAATATATAACCACTAGAACAAATATCCACAGCAATAAAAAAACAGTACAACAAAAGAATAGAAAATTAAACAA
Source organism: Theodoxus fluviatilis (assembly GCA_034096865.1). Lineage (NCBI taxonomy): Eukaryota > Metazoa > Mollusca > Gastropoda > Cycloneritida > Neritidae > Theodoxus > Theodoxus fluviatilis. The sequence goes on from JAWQFJ010033904.1 coordinate 8,478, forward strand.
CTACTAGAACATATAATCACTAAAACATACACCCACGAGAATAAATAACCACTACAATAAAAAAACAATGACTGCTCCCCGAATTATGTTTGCGGAGGTCTTAAGCAAGGTAATGATTGGGCACGTCACGATTCTCCAAATTAACTGCTCACGATTCACTTCAGCAGCATATTTCAATTCACATCGCAAGTCATGTTGCACCACAGGTCTGACTTACGATTCAACCCCGCAGCACATCAAGATTAAACACATGTATGCATTGTGTCTCACTTCAACAAAGAAGTATGTCTCTATTCAACACAGAAGTATGTCCCGCGTCAACACTGAAGTATGTCTCGATTCAACACAGGAGTATGTCTCGATTCAACACAGGAGTATGTCTCGATTCAACACAGGAGTATGTCTCTATTCAACACAGGAGTATGTCTCGATTCAACACAGGAGTATGTCTCGATTCAACACAGGAGTATGTCTCGATTCAAACACAGGAATGAGATATCAGAACAACATCATCTGCAAACAAAAGTAGGAAGATCTCTCTCATACCTGGAAATAGCTGGACCCCGTGTTTTCCTCTGCTACAAACATATTTTGCAACCGAGTTAATAAATAGGGGGAAAATTATAGGGGACTCGATTGCGCCCTGTTTTACACCGACTGAGCATGGAAAGAAATCTGACAAGGCATGCCGCCATCGCACACAGGATTGCGCATCAACATAAATGGCCTTTAACATCCAGACAAAATGTGTTGACGGTGCAGCTTCCTTGACGACTCTCCAGAGATGTGTATGGTTGACAGAATCGAACGACTCTCTGTAGTCAACAAAACAAACAAACAACTTTCCGCGTCCTTCACCATACACATGCTTCAAAATCATTTCATACAGAGTAAAAACATGATCTACTGTGGAATGGTTAACTCGAAAGCCAGCCTGCTCAGCACAAATTTTGTCCTCAAGCTCCATCCACGTTGGCAGGCGTTCGGCCAATACAGAGGTGAACAGTTTACATGTTACGTTCAGTAACGAGATTATTGTATAGTTGTCGGGATTACACACATCTCCTTTCTTGTCACTATCAGAGAGAGCAAAGAGAGAAATTGAGAGAGAGAGAGAGAGAGAGAGAGAGAGAGAAAGAGAGAGAGAGAGAGAGAGAGAGAGAGAGAGAGAGAGAGAGAGAGAGAGAGAGAGAGAGAGAGAAGGTGGATGGACAGACTACATCCCAGACAGGGTGTCACTGACAAACCAGGTAACAGCACTTGTCTGACTTGAGCGAGAAATTCCCATGTGCACAGTGTTGTTTGGGGCAGACCGTGATCGGGCTACTTGAGCAAGTCTTGCAGCTCTGTGAACACGGACTCCAGCTCATAAGGGAGACGTCTAGCGGCTACCGCCTTCCAGAGAACTCCGCAGACTAGATCACCTCATCCTCTGAGACATTCTCCAGAACAAGGTAGAGGTCCGGTTTCAACTCGGTCAGCTGAATGTAGTCGGACCTCTGGACCAGAAGAACGTCCAGCAAGATGGCCAGGCTTGCAAAGGAAGGACGCTGCTCGGGCTGCGCTTGCCAGCAGGAGGTGACCACGTCGAAGAATTCCTGATCGCAGCTGTCCGGCTTGTCCAGCATTTTGCCCATGAGGACGGACGCGATGACCTCGTTGACCCCAAGGGTGTGGAAAGGCGTGGCCCCCAGGGTCAGCATCTCCCACACCGTCACGCCGTAGCTCCACACGTCCGACTGAGTGCTGTAGCTCCTGTCCCTCAGACACTCCGGGGCCATCCAGCGAAAAGGAAGGGAGCCCTGCAGCGTCTTGTAGGCGTCCGAGCCGTCCTCCAGCTTCCTGGCCATGCCGAAGTCGGAAATCTTGCACACGCTGTCGCCTCCCAGCAGCACGTTGCGGGCAGCCAGGTCGCGGTGGACGATCCTCTGGCTGGCCAGGTGCGCCATTCCTCGAGCCACCTGCAGGGAAAAAGACAGAAGCAGCTTGGCCCTGTCTGGCGCCTCGTCTTCCACGGCCAAGCAAGAGCGCTGACGCCTCAGCCAGGCGATCAAGCTCCCGCCAGGGGCCAGTTCCATCAGGAGCATCAGGCAGCCGCTAGTGGGGCCCTGGCTGGCTCCCAGGTAGGCGATGACGTTGGCGTGAGGAGTCAGCGACTTCATCAGAAGTATTTCGTCCAGGAACTCCCGTCTCTGGCTTGCAGAGGCGCTCCCGACGCACGTCTTGACTGCGATGGGGTTCCAGGCGCCTTTGCCCAGAAGGCCCAGGGCCTCCGCTTTCAGGACCACTCCGAAGTTGCCTTTGCCCAGCGCTTCCCCCAAACGCAGCCTGGACTCTGGGAAGAGGTCCACGCCCTCGCACAGCCAGGGTCCGTGGACGCCGCGCAGGCCTCGGCGCTTTCTTGTCCTGGCCTCAGCACGTCGACTTTCAAGTCTGCGCCGACACAACACTGCAGCCGCGGCAGCGATGACCAATATGACGACACACGAGACAGAAGCACCGATCACGTGGCTGATGGGAAGTACGTCTGCGTCAGACGTCAGTCCGTCTTGTACGCTGGATTCCTCCCCGCCTGGAGGGATGGAAACCTGCCTGCCTTGTGTGCTAGATTCCGTCTGTTTTGAAACGGGGGTCTCTTCCTTGTCGCGTTTTGAACTTTGGAAAAAAGAAACGTCAGACGTCAGTCCGTCTTGTACGCTGGATTCCTCCCCGCCTGGAGGGATGGAAACCTGCCTGCCTTGTGTGCTAGATTCCGTCTGTTTTGAATCCGGGGTCTCTTCCTTGTCGCGTTTTGAACTTTGGAAAAAAGAAACCCTCTGAGTCGTGGCATATTGTGGGCTGTTGCAAGAGGGAACAGGACACGCCTCGCTGCTGCGATTCAGCGACGTGAAACACCAGGGTCGTCCCGATGCGTTGAAGTCCCGGCAGAAGTTATTGTGATCTTCAGGATTCAAAATTCACGTGTTTAAGGAGAAATTGCTTAAAGCTGGCTGGTCCCATCTCAAACAGTTCTTACCCGACACAGTCCCAGACATAGTGCCAAAGTACAGAGTCTCGGCCTTTCTATATGCCACCCGGAAGATGACGTAGCAATCAGTGAGATTGGCCAGCCTGTCGTTGCGACCAGCTCGAGGACACAGATCGACGCTGCACCATTCCCAAGGGACGAGGGGGTCGGTCGTGTAGCACCAGGGGTGGCCCTTCTGCAGTGAATCCCTGCAGTAGTTGGACAGCCCTGCCACGTCGCGGGTGCCTAAGGTTAAGAAGAAACTTTCTCTGAGAATTAAGATCGATGTTTTGTCCGACCACTTCTGGCAAGACCTGCCGCTTACCGTGGTGGCTACTGTCCCATCGTACAGTGCTAACCAAAAAAGGCGTTGTAAAAGAAACATTTCTCGAGGACCGGCACCTGCTCATCGACTTGCGGGTCTGGGCAAGAGGGGACGTTGCATTTCAAGCGTCGAGGGGAGTCTTCCTTCACGTAGCACCACGGGTACCCCCGGCTGAATTTGTCACGGCAATAGTTCTTTGGAAGTGTGAACGTCAACGTCAAGATGCCGTCATCGGGCACGTCTTTCCACAACATGCAGCGCTGACCGTCATTCGCCTCCGACGCATTGCCCAGGTACAGAGCTCTGTCCCTGTTGAACTGGAAGCACTGACTGAGGTTCCCCATGGAGCCGCTCTCCCAGACAAGAGGGGCGAGGCAGACGATCAGGAGAGCACAGCGAGCCATGGCGAGGGTCACTCGGCGAGTCCCTGAAACAGACCCAGCAACCCATGCAGGCAGGCAGCACCACGTGCAGGGGGTGAATGGAGGAGGAAGGGGGGAGCTTCGGAGACCAGCACTCCGGCCATCGCCCACCAAGGCTGGCGGGGACAGGCGTCTCCTCGGAGTGTTCGATGAGCGTTAGCTGCGAGGTAGGGGGTTCATTCCCAGGAAGAGGTGCTGAAACTATTTTTCTGTCTGGCCACTGGTAGCTTTGGGCTCTGTATCAGGAAGTGTTCTCCCGTGTTTGATCG
>JAWQFJ010033904.1:17500-21245 GCA_034096865.1 Theodoxus fluviatilis
TACAAGGTTGGAGATCTTGGCCTTAGATAAACAGAATTTGGAGTTGACAATTGAGAAATATGGCTTAGATATCAGTAAGGGGGCTTCGAAAATTGTCATGCAGGATGCACTGATTGAGTTTGTGGAGGATAAGCGGACTGAGACTAAGGTTGAGAGGAAGGTGCTGGTGACTGATCCAGATGAGGGAAGGAGGAGGGAGAAGGAGGAAAAAGAGGAAAAACAGAGGCAGCACGAATTGGAAATACTTAGATTAAACATGGCACAGAAGGAGAGAGATGCAGCAGAGAAGGAGAAAGATAGGGAGTTGAGGAAATTGGAAATAGAGGCAGCTGAGAGAGGGAAGAAATTGGAGAGAGAGGCAACTGAGAGAGAGAGATTGGGGATCGAGAGAGACAGGATAGCGGCAGAAGAGAGAAAGGCTGACAAAGACAGGGAGTTGGAGAGAGAGAGATTGGGGATCGAGAGAGACAGGATAGAGGCAGCTGAGAGAAAGGCTGACAAAGACAGGGAGTTGGAGAGAGAAAAGATACAGGCCGCTGAGAGAGAGCAAAGATTGGAAATTGCACAGAAGGAGGACGACAGGGTCAGGAGAGAGAAAGAGGGTGAGGTTGATTTGAGAAGGTACACAGGAGTTCCGGTGTTTTCTGAGATGAATGTGGAGGGATTCTTTGCTGCATTTGAGAAGCAAGCAGAAAGTTTGAGGTGGCAGAGGAATAATTGGACTGTCATTGTGGGTAGTGTTCTGGTTGGTAGAGCTCTGGAAGTTTACACCACTTTACCCAAGGAGGAGGGTGATTATGATACCTTGAAAGGGGAAATTCTGAAGAAGTATGCCCTCACTTCCGAAGCCTATCGTCAGAAGTTTTGGAGTTGCAAGAAGGGAGAGAGAGAGTCGTTCAGGGACTTCGCATACCGATTGCATGGCACGTTTGACAGGTGGTGTGTGGCTGTAGAGGCGTCTGCCGATCTAACTCGTCTGAAGCAAGTGATTATCATGGAACAGTTCGAGAACTCTGTGCCGGATGAGATTCGAGTCTACTTGGGAGAGAGGAAGGTAGAAGGGGTTAATCAGGCAGCATCGATGGCAGACGATTATCATTTGCTCCATTTGAGTAGTGGGCATCGACAGAGTCGAGAAGAGGAAAGAAATCCTAGATCGGGGAAGAGTGAGGAAATAGCAGATACAGTCAAAGGCAATGGAGGAAGGAGAGAGGAGCGAAGGAGTGCGAGTCAGCCACCGAGGAGTATCAAATGCTTCAATTGTGGGAAGATGGGGCACAAGATTCGCGATTGCCGAATGAGAGTGACCCGTGACATTTGACGGTGTGTAGCCTTGGTGAGAAAGCTGTGTGTGGTGACTGAGGAGAGTGAGTTGGAAGAGGGTAGGGATGATGAGGTTCTCCCTAGTAGGGTGTCGATGCGTTCCACCCGGCAGAAGAGGAAGTGTTTGGAAGTGGAGTCTTGCGTAGAGACTGAGGTGGAGTTGGTAAACTCTTTGTTGTCGCCCGTGTTGGGTAGTGGTCAGGTTGATGACCGAGAAGAGAGTGATGAATCTCCAGGATGTTTCCTGGGAGAAGAGGTGTTGGTAGTTCAAGGCCAACCCCAGAACGCACCTGTGTTAGAAAGGTGTGGAGTATGCCCATTAGAGGAAATGGAGGGAGAAGTGTGTGTGACTTGTGAGGAGCAAGCAGAAGTAGTCTTGTCAGCAGACTGTGAGATGTATGCTTGTCGCTCGTTGGAGAGATTGGAGGGAGAAGACAAGTGTGTGAAGGGAGAGGAGATGGAAGTCGAGCCTGAGTCTTGTGTGAAGACTAGTGTGGGATTGACTGAAGGAGAGAAGCACGATGGAGAGAGAGATGTGCGTTTGCAGATCAGGGCTGAGCCTAGTGTAGCCCCAGATAGCAAGAGGTCAGTGTGTGCTGACCAGTGTTCAGAGAGCAGCTCAAATGTAGAGGCTTGCCACATTGATAGTAGTCTGGCAGTGCCATTGCTAGAACACTGTGAGTCTGGTCTAGAGACTGTAGTGTTGTCTCCCTTGAAAGAGCGATGCAGTCAGCCAAGGCTGCGTGCAAGGAAGAGAGTCGAGGAGAAATGCATGTGCGTGCTTTCTCTCCTGTGTGATTTGCGAGAGGAAGTGAACGCGATCACATGTGCTGTCGAGAGTCAGAGAAAGGCGAGACAGCTAGAGAAGAGATTGTACGACTGGAGAAAAAGGAAGAAAGGCTGAACTTCGAGAGATGAATGAATGGGTGTGTGAGAGGTTTGGATGGTGGTGAAGTATAGTGAGAAACAGTGCTTAGTCTGTCGTGCTGTGTGGGTTGAGTGATTGAATGTGAACAGGCTTTGATAGTCTGTGGGAGTTGAATAGGCAAGTGTAGTGGCCCATGTAGCAGGCAAAGCCAACGTTGTGGCTGATGCCCTATCGAGATTAGAATGAATTGTTGGAAAGTGTCAGAGAAGTTTGGAAGGAACTTATTGTCTCAGTTTTTGCAATAACGACCAAAGTTCGGATGTTACTCCTCCTTGGAGGCTCCATGATTTTATCCCTGTTCGTGAGTTTTCTCTCTAGGAGAAAAGACGAGGGTGACCGAGACCAGTAAGAGGGAAGCATCACCCCTGGGAGGTGGTCGGGTTGACGGAAATGTCAGGTATGGTTGAGAGAGGCTTGTGTAGTCCTCACTGCCTGTCTCTGTACCGATTGACCTAGTAGTGAAATAGACTACATAACCTGGGGCCTCCTTGTTGCTGGAGAGGATGTCGGGTTGTAATATGTATCTTGTTTGAGGAAGATTATCATGTGTGGAAGTTTGGATTTCAGTCGTGTTGAATTTAGTGTTATTTAGACGCAATGGGTTTGGTTTTGCGTGTTTGGCACTTTAGAGTGACTCGATGACATCCTGTCTTTGATGTTGGCGTTTGTAGAGATTCTGTGTAGGAATCTTTCACATTAACCCCTTTTGAGTTTAGGCTTGTTGCAGGTATGGAGGCTTCGTGACCTGTTTGTGATTTCTTAGGGAGACGGTGAAATGTCTCCACTTGTATTTAAGTTTCATTCATTATTTGATGAACCTATTGTGAAAAATTTCATGTCATAAATTTTTCTCGTTTAGGGAGGGAGGTGTGTTACGAGTTCACGTCTCCTCCCATTCATCGGGGTTTTGTTATTGTTTACATATGGGGCGGGTAGCGGGATCTGCCAGACCATAGCCTGTGTAGCTGTCTGCCAAGACCGGTGCGAGGGTAAATAAGAGCCCTGTTTGATTGTGAGATGAAAAGAGTTATGAACTGGAATTCATCCTGTTTCTTTCCGGACGAAAGACTGAACTAGAAGTTGTATTAATTAAGAATTAGGTGATTCTCCAGTGGTGTTTTTACTCCCACCAATCCACATGGACTTATCGGGAGAGTGAGAACTGACTCTGATGAACGTGACGTAAGGTGGCATTTATACTGACTGACGCTGATTGGTCAGTGATGTGAGAACACGACTCCAGACATCGAATTATGCAGCGATTGGTCAGAAAAGCATAGTGTTTTACGGCTCAGGTATAAAACGCCCTTTCGCCAGTAATTCGGGGCACTCGAGAATTTATTTTTAAGAGGACAGCCTCACGCAGGTCAGTGCCCTGTCCTGGCTCAAGTTTCCTCGTGGCTCGGCCACTTTGCCAGATGAAATTGAGAATTGTCCAGAGGCTGCCCAGCCTTCCAGACTGAAAAGAGGAAGCCAGGGAAGATTGCAAGCCTG
>JAWQFJ010033906.1:0-35000 GCA_034096865.1 Theodoxus fluviatilis
TCTAGGCGCACACGCACACAAAAACACACACATTATCATCACACAGTCTGAGCCTGAACATGAAACGCACACACGCACGCTATAATACAACATGCATCCTACACGTAAAGACACACACACATGCATTATATACAAACATTTAACATTTGAATCTGTTGGAAATATTGTAACATTTACTATTTGTGTATTGACCCATTCTATCGCCTTCCCATTAGTTATGGATAATGTCACAACATGAAAAATTAAGAAAATTTTTTACAGATGTGATTACTGGACTTCCCCTTCATTGCTCATGCTTTATGAGTTGGATGTTTTTTTAAATTCCATTGTTATTGTTGTGTTTACCTGTTGCATCAAGTTCATTCCTGTGTCATGGCTGACCACTAATGTTGTGTGCTTGCAGCAAGCAGAGTCAGGCTATGGCAGTGAACCGAACCTTCGTCGCCATGGCTCCATGCTGTCTCTGGCCTCTGCCACCAGCCTCTCAACAGCATCCGCATCCTCCTTCAAGGTAGAGGAATATCTCTCTCTCTCTCTCTCTCTCTCTCTCTCTCTCTCTCTCTCTCTCTCTCTCTCTCTCTCTCTCTCTCTCTCTCTCTCTCTCTCTTCCCCACTCCACCCCACTTCTCCCTCCCTCCTTGTCTCCTTTCCTCCCTTCCTAATTTTAGATTGAAAAATTGAATACTGTTTTCAATCCCACCTTTCCATGCCCAGTTGCTGTCTTATTCACCAACCTTTTTTACAGTTTGTTCATAGTTTAACCCATTGCTTACGCAGCTCAACCACGTGGTTGCGATGACGCCAACACCCTTTGGCTACGCAGCTCAACTACGTGTTTGCGGTCGCCGTAATGAAATTTTCCTATCTCCTTGGCTGTTTCAAGGGAAGTAAATCGTACAGCACTTTATTCCGTAACCAATCTGTGTTTGCTGGAGTTACCTTTTCTTTAGTATAGTCCCCGTGAGAAAGCTACATTTAGTAGTATCTACGCTCACCCACCGTCGTGTTTCCGCGCTTCGACATGGCGTCGCGTTGTCGAAGGAGTTTGAGCGGTGATGAAAATGACGAAGTATTAGAAGTGTGGATGAAAGAAGGGTCTGATACTGAAGATCTAGGTGGATATTGGACTTCTGAAGAAGATCTTTATGATTCTGATGCGGAAATAGTCCCAGTCAACGAGAATGAAGCGGTGGCTGCAGCAAAGACGAAATGAATCGACTTCGGATGTCACTTCGTGACTGACACTAAGTGACAGCGAAGACGCCGTCGCCGTCAGAGAGAGAGGAAGAGATAGAATCGGTGTTTACAGCAGACACAGACATCGATTCGGATGCAGAGGATGCTGAAAACCTTCTCTACTCCTCCAATGAACTGTACCACACAAAAGATGACTATGCCAAGTAGGGCGCCTTCTTTCTCTCAGAAGGCCATTCTGAGATTTTCTTCTATTCAGACAGAGACAGATTGCAGTGAGTAAGTGTATATTTTCTGATTTTTATCTCTCTGACTTGCAAAAAAAAATCTTTTTCAAGCATTTTTGACTCACATGCGAAGCAAAAGTGAGTCTATGTACTCACCCGTGTCGTCCGTCCGGGCGTCCGGGCGTCCGGGCGTCCGTGAAAAACTTTAACGTTGGATTTTTCTCGGAGACTATTAAGTCTATCAACACCCAATTTGGCATGATGGTGTATGATGACAAGGCCTCAAAAAACATACATAGTGACTTGACCTTGCTTCAAGGTCAAGGTCGCAGGGGCCGTAAATGTTGTCTAAAAAACAGCCATTTTTCACATTTTCCCAATTTTCTCTGACGTTTTTGAGATTGGATACCTGACCTATATATGGTGTATGGTGTAAGTAATCCCTATCTTTTGATACCAGTTTGATTAACCTTGTTTCAAGGTCAAGGTCACAGGAGCTCTTTAAAGTTGGATTGTATACATATTTTGAAGTGACCTTGACCCTGAACTATGAAAGATAACTTTTCCAAACTTCATAACATTGTAGTTCACATGTTATACTTTCATACTAGGTCACCCGTGTCGTCCATCCGGGCGTCCAGGCGTCCGTCCTGGCGTCTGGGCAGACCGGGCGTCACGGCGTCCTTTAATCCGTAAAAAACTTTAACGTTGGATTTTTCTCGGAGACTATTAAGTCTATCAACACCCAATTTGGCATGAATGTGTAGGATGACAAGGCGTACAAAAATGTACACAGTGACTTGACCTTGCTTCAAGGTCAAGGTCACAGGAACTCTTCAAAGTTTGATTGTATACATATTTTGAAGTGACCTTGACCCTGAACTATGGAAGATAACTCTTCCAAACTTCATAACATTGTAGTACACATGTTATACTTTCATCATGAGACACATTTGGTCACATATCATCAAGGTCAAGGTCACTTTGACCCTTATGAAATGTGACCAAAATGGGGTAGTGAACCACTAAAAGTGACCATATCTCATGGTAGAAAGTGCCAATAAGCACCATTGTGCTTCCTATGTCTTGAATTAACAGCTTTGTGTTGCATGACCTTGGATGACCTTGACCTTGGGTCAAGGTCACATGTATTTTGGTAGGAAAAATGTGTAAAGCAGTTCTTAGTGTATGACGTCATTGCTAGGTTTAGTTGTTTGACCTTGACCTTGAATGGCACACGTAGGTCAAGGTCATGTAAAGGTCAAGGTCAAGCATGTGAGTCGTATGGGCTTTGCCCTTCTTGTTTAATCCTGTAGTCAATCATTCATCAATATAGTTTGATGTGGAAATACTGATGTCAGAACTGTTGTGCAAAATCTATCTCTTGACTATTACTATTAGTACAATACATTAGGTGTTAAAAAAAAAGAAAATCAAAATTGCATGTACCTGGTGTTTAAAAATAATTTTCCCCAATTTTCTTACTGCATATTGTAACTATCCAGCACTTCAGCTAGAAAGTGCAAATGATTTTCTTTTTTGTGGTACCAACCACTAAACAGTTATTCAAAATTTGGATTTTGTGTGATTTTTTGAAAACTTAAAAAAACACTGCGTACAGAGGTAAAATTCCTAATGCTATCCCTGCGTAAGCAATGAGTTAACATATGTAAGCCATTATCACGACTCATTACCCTGTTGGTGTTCTGTCTAATCTGCTGTATCCTGGTTCAAGAGAGGACGTGTACCTTGGGCCTTCTCCTTGCAGTGTAAGGGCAAGGGAAGCTGCCTCTTGATTGCCTGGCATACCTTCTATGGATAAGAAGGCTATTGTCTCTCTGCATCCTTCCTGTTCCATTAGTTTGTCATCCTTCCCTCTCCATTATCTGCATCCGTCAAGGCTGAATGGTTTCCATCACTTCTTCCTCTTCTTCATACGCTGTTGTCTTCAAACTGCAGCTGCAGTCTATCGAAAAATGCATTTATCTATCTTTCTGTGTTGTGTATATATTGTAGAAAGCCATGATTTCTTTGTTTTGAATTTTTTTGTTCATCTGCCACATTTATCCTAGCAAAGGAATGTCATTATCACTTCCTTCTCTCTCTCTCTCTCTCTCTCTCTCTCTCTCTCTCTCTCTCTCTCTCTCTCTCTCTCTCTCTCTCTCTCTCTCTCTCTCTCTCTCTCTCTCTCTCTCTCTCTCTCTCTCTCCTTTGCAATCCTATTATGTTTGTTTTTTCTTTTTATTTTGACAGACTACAGAGCATTGTGCTAGCAAATCAGGTAATGTTCATGAAGTAGTCTGTCAAAATTATCCTTCTCTCTTGCCATGGGGCAGTTTTTTGGATCAAAGCATTATTATTCATGAACTAAAGGGAGCTTACCTTGCTCTGCATTTTGATCGGACGGAGGTATTACCTCCCTTACAAATAGTGCCACCATTTCTTTCAGCAGTGTTGGCTTCATATATTATTGAGACAAAACATAATGTAGAGATTCAGAAATGGCTGTAAAGAGCTACACATAAAAAATTACCATGGCAACTATTTTTGCTTGCAGAGGGGCCGGGGTTTGCGAGAGAAGCTGGCTGAGATGGAAACATTCCGGGACATCCTGTGTCGACAGATTGACACGCTGCAGAGCTATTTCGACAGCTGTGCCTCTGCTGTGGCGCATGGTGCTGCACATGAGTGTGAGTGACCTCTGCCCAGCTTTTACAACAGTCTTTGTGGTTTGGAAGCTGATGGGGTGATGCCTTCTGCCTTTAGTGTCATCATTATTATTACAGTTATCTTGGTAGCGGGCAGCTGATGTGTGTGTGTGTGTGTGTGTGTGTGTGTGTGTGTGTGTGTGTGTGTGTGTGTGTGTGTGTGTGTGTGTGTGTGTGTGTGTGTGTGAGAGAGAGAGAGAGAGAGAGAGAGAGAGAGGGGTGGGTATGAAAAAAATCATGCTCATGATATCTATTAGATAAAGGAGCCCAGGAAGTTACAACAAAGTTGCTAAGCAGTATCCCCCCATAACCATTCACTCTTTATTCATCCTGAGAAACAGGAGACATGCAGAATGCATGCAGAGGCATGTTCATGTACTCACACACACACTTCCAAACACGCACACAAACATACACGCACACACACCCTGCAAATGCATGAGTGTAAGTATACTCATGTTCCATAACTGCATGTCTAGTGGAAGGGAAAGAACCTTCCATAGCTTAATAATTTTAAGCAGATAGAATCTCACAGTCAGTGATATTTTGCTATTTTTCTTCATTTGCCTTTTTAATTAACTGGGTGCCAAGTTTTTGGTGTGTTGATGTGTCAAGACCTTTTCTATTTGCAGTGTCACTGCACGACGACTCCGATGAAGACCACGATGTAGACTTGGACAACGGGGACCATGCCCAGGTCCACTCCTTCACAGGCCTCAAGACCAAAGACCTGGGTAAGTGCCTGCCATGCCTGTACAGTGAGAGAAGGAGACGAACTCATCATTCACATGAATGGGACTTTTCAGCTGTGGTCCAGGTTTGATTGGCCGCAAAGAAAACGGCTCACCCTCCACCCTCTGTTCTGCCATGTGCAGACGACTAAATCCGCAACTCAAATTAGGTCATTCTTCTGAGAGACAGTTTGGCCTTTTCAGATCAAATGCTCATCTGGACAGTTGGAGCCAGTGTCACAGTCTTGGCATGCATGACAAGACTGTTTCACTCTATTGTATCTGGAGGTAGACTTTCATCTGAACAGAAAACAGAAAATCAGGGCAGGGGAGACGGGGGATGGGATATGTGTATATCAGACACAGTGTCCCCTCTGACTCAGCTGTAGTCAATGCAGGTAGGAAAACTGATGACAGTATATTCAATTTGTTGTGACAAAGGAAATATGAAAAATGGCATATTAAATTTTGTTTTATATATGAGATACTGTGAAACATGTACAAAACTAGAATGATGTACTAGAATTTTTGTGTAAAGGTGTCTGTGTGCATGTGGGCATGCATATGTGTGTGTGTGTGTGTGTGTGTGTGTACATGCTTGCCCTGCCCCGTGTGCGGACGTCTCTGCACATCGGAGTTCGGCTTGAGGGCACACATGAGATGACACTGACGTCATCTTCGCTGCGAGAAGTACTTCAATGATGATGTGCATGCTTGCATACATGTGTATGTGTGTCTTGGCTATGATTAGATTCTGGTTAGATTCAAGTTCCAGCTGGGCTTTTAGTATTAATCAGGTGAGAATAAATTCCAAACTATCAGAATTCCTGTAATAGCAATCTTATGATCAAACCTGGATAAGGTCAGAGTTTCAATATTGCCTAGTATACAGCTAACTGAAATTGGAATTACCATCTGAATAATCTGAAGTTTAATTCTGATCTCAGCTACTGGAATGAAATAAGTAAAATGTTTATAACGCTTGATTGAATTCAACTTCAGCTTGTAAAATTAACTCTCACTACATGAAAAATTATGTGATTTACCCTCAATGCAACAACATGTTAGCTGAGATCAGAGTTCTTGTTTCAGTGAGTCCTGGTTAAATTCTGACTTTAGCTGTCTTTAAGTTAGCTGGAACGAGAGTAGTGGAATGGACTGTTCTGTTCTGCCAGCCTCCATCCTACAGCAGCATGGGGGCCATGCGCCTGACTTCAAGGGTGAGGCCTTCACCTTCAAGGCCACCACAGCAGGCATTGTGGCCACTCTCTCCCACTGCATCGAGCTCATGTCTCAACGGGAAGAGGCGTGGAGGAAGCGCCTAGAGCGGGTCAGTCACTACAGCTAGCAGCTTCACAACTAGCAGTGTTGATGTGTCGGCTGCTCAGAGAAACTGTAGATGGCAAAGAAGTTTTGCTGCTAGAGGTGATGTTGAGACATGGCATGATTTTCACATTGTGAGTGGAATCTTTTTATCTATTCATGCTTTCCACCCCCACCCCCATTTTTTATATATTAAAAAAAAATTTAATAGCTTGGAGGAGAAAACTGCAGGGAAGTTCTGTTGCAGCAGGCATTACTGCACCATCAAATGACTTTGACATGATTCATGTAGGTTTAGAAAAAAAAAATGAAATGATTATGTAGACTTTTTAACTCCTACTTAGCCTATTGATGTAAATTTACTATTGAAATTTGAACTCTTTGAGGAGAGAGCGCATTGGATTTAATCAAGTGGACACATGTATATCAAAACCAAACTTTAAAGGAACTGATAATGAACCATTGGAAAAGCTTGATTATCGCATTGACAGACAAGCCATTGTAAGAAGACATTGTCTTGAAGGTTACAGCAATAATATTCAAAATAAACATATTCATGCAAGAGACACAGATCATGAACGTTTGACTCGCATTGGACATGCCCTCCTTGTCTGTTTTACCAGGAGGTGGAAAAAAGGAAAAAGCTGGAGGATGCTTACAAGACAGTCTCTTTGGAGCGACCCAAACCCATTGTGGTTGGTGGACCTGACTATGAGGTGAGGAAATCTTCTCTCACAAGTTTTGTTGTTGTTTCTGTGTTGGATACATTACTTAGTGCATATTCCGGAATAGTTTTTGTGTGAATGTGCACCATTTGACAGCAGTGTTATTGCCTACAAGTACAGCACTATGTCTATGAAACTGCCTGCCTAAACTGATGTTTATCATTGCCAAATGGAAAGTCAGAAACATTATTTCTACTGGACAGTAATGATTTGCAGCAGAATACACCTCTCATGGTTTAGTTATTGATAGCGTATGGAAATGAAAAGGATGAGAGAAGCAGAAATAGGTCAGAAATGGAACTTGGAGGGAAATTTGTCAGCTTAGATGTTCATCAGGTAAAACAAAGAAGACTCTTTCACAATGACATGATTAGGTGCTCTTTGTTAGTTTATGTTTTATCCATTGTGCCCGGTGAAGACATTTTAATAGAAATTTTTCCGTTATACTCCTTATACTACCCTCTCCTGTTTTTACCTATTTTTGTTTTTACTTGTCATCATTTTAACAAGTTCTCAGAAGCTGAACCTTGTTGGGTGTATTTTCTGGCAGGACTAAATGTATTCATTCCTCTTCCATGATCACTCTTACATCACCATTGAATGCTGGTCTCCTTGAAAACATTCCTCTTCCATGATCACTCTTACATCACCATTGAATGCTGGTCTCCTTGAAAACATTCCTCTTCCATGATCCCTCTTACATCACCATAGAATGCTGGTCTCCTTGAAAACATTCCTCTTCCATGATCCCTCTTACATCACCATTGAATGCTGGTCTCCTTGAACACATTCCTCTTCCATGATCCCTCTTACATCACCATAGAATGCTGGTCTCCTTGAAAACATTCCTCTTCCATGATCCCTCTTACATCACCATTGAATGCTGGTCTCCTTGATCCCTCTTACATCACCATTGAATGCTGGTCTCCTTGAAAACATTCCTCTTCCATGATCCCTCTTACATCACCATTGAATGCTGGTCTCCTTGAAAACATTCCTCTTCCATGATCCCTCTTACATCACCATAGAATGCTGGTCTCCTTGAAAACATTCCTCTTCCATGATCCCTCTTACATCACCATTGAATGCTGGTCTCCTTGATCCCTCTTACATCACCATTGAATGCTGGTCTCCTTGAAAACATTCCTCTTCCATGATCCCTCTTACATCACCATTGAATGATGGTCTCCTTGATCCCTCTTACATCACCATAGAATGCTGGTCTCCTTGAAAACATTCCTCTTCCATGATCCCTCTTACATCACCATTGAATGCTGGTCTCCTTGAAAACATTCCTCTTCCATGATCCCTCTTACATCACCATTGAATGCTGGTCTCCTTGAAAACATTCCTCTTCCATGATCCCTCTTACATCACCATAGAATGCTGGTCTCCTTGAAAACATTCCTCTTCCATGATCCCTCTTACATCACCATAGAATGCTGGTCTCCTTGAAAACATTCCTCTTCCATGATCCCTCTTACATCACCATTGAATGCTGGTCTCCTTGAAAACATTCCTCTTCCATGATCCCTCTTACATCACCATAGAATGCTGGTCTCCTTGAAAACATTCCTCTTCCATGATCCCTCTTACATCACCATAGAATGCTGGTCTCCTTGAACACATTCCTCTTCCATGATCACTCTTACATCACCATTTAATGCTGGTCTCCTTGAAAACATTCCTCTTCCATGATCCCTCTTACATCACCATTTAATGCTGGTCTCCTTGAAAACATTCCTCTTCCATGATCACTCTTACATCACCATTGAATGCTGGTCTCCTTGAAAACATTCCTCTTCCATGATCCCTCTTACATCACCATTGAATGCTGGTCTCCTTGAAAACATTCCTCTTCCATGATCCCTCTTACATCACCATAGAATGCTGGTCTCCTTGAAAACATTCCTCTTCCATGATCCCTCTTACATCACCATTGAATGCTGGTCTCCTTGAAAACATTCCTCTTCCATGATCCCTCTTACATCACCATTGAATGCTGGTCTCCTTGAAAACATTCCTCTTCCATGATCCCTCTTACATCACCATAGAATGCTGGTCTCCTTGAAAACATTCCTCTTCCATGATCCCTCTTACATCACCATAGAATGCTGGTCTCCTTGAAAACATTCCTCTTCCATGATCCCTCTTACATCACCATTGAATGCTGGTCTCCTTGAAAACATTCCTCTTCCATGATCCCTCTTACATCACCATAGAATGCTGGTCTCCTTGAACACATTCCTCTTCCATGATCCCTCTTACATCACCATAGAATGCTGGTCTCCTTGAAAACATTCCTCTTCCATGATCCCTCTTACATCACCATTGAATGCTGGTCTCCTTGAAAACATTCCTCTTCCATGATCCCTCTTACATCACCATTGAATGCTGGTCTCCTTGAAAACATTCCTCTTCCATGATCCCTCTTACATCACCATTGAATGCTGGTCTCCTTGAAAACATTCCTCTTCCATGATCCCTCTTACATCACCATTGAATGCTGGTCTCCTTGAAAACATTCTTTTCCATGAAGTGCAAGATCAATTTTTACTCCTGACACCATGAGTTGTAGTTAACACAAAACCAGTATAAATGATTCAACTCAGAAACCTTAGTGCATGGAAACATTTGTAATCAAAGCCTATAATGTGTGTGATGTTACTAACTGGAAATGACTGGGATTTGGAAACGTTGCCTGAGCAAATCATTGCCTGAGCAGCTTCAGCTGTGGCTATATGTATCTAGTAAAGTATACATGTAAATGTGTCTGCAGAATATGACTATTCATCACCTTAGCGGTTATTTGTATGTCACTCAAAGAAACGTGTGTGTGTGTGTGTGTGTGTGTGTGTGTGTGTGTGTGTGTGTGTGTGTGTGTGTGTGTGTGTGTGTGTGTGTGTGTGTGTGTGTGTGTGTGTGTCTGTGTGTGTGTGTCTGTGTCTGTGTGTGTGTGTGTGTGTCTGTGTGTGAGTCTGTGTGTGTGTGTGTGTGTGCGTGTGTGTGTGTGTGTGTGTGTCTGTGTCTGTGTGTGTGTCTGTGTGTGTGTGTGTGTGTCTGCAGCATTTCTAAGGCTAATACATGCAAGTGAATTGTTGATCCTACCAGTATTTATATGCTTCTCTCAAAGAGATACCATTGCATATCTATGTAAAACCTCATACAAGATGAAACTTTGATTGGCATGTAAGATCAGTTCTGTCTCACTAGATGTAAAACAAAACTCAACTGGTGTAGGTTTCCAATTATGTAATCTTTCTCTGCCTGCCATAAAAACAAATATCATTAACCTGATCTAACAGCTGCCAATTTTAGATTACCTTTTTATTTGCCATCTTATCAATACATTGGATGAAAGAACATTATTATATCTGCAAATAAATGTTTAGCAGTATGAATGTGTTTGGCATGAGCTATGCACTATGTGTACATTTTTACAACACTGGGGAGTAGTATTGGTATGTTCTCACAGTGTGTATTATTATGTGCACTGAGAGCTCTCTAAAACTGTTTTGGTTTTCTGTGAAATACTTGCATGTTGTAGCTCCCAAATCAAACTTCTCCCTTTGTAGCAGATAGCAAGAAAATACTCATAGAAATCAACTGCATACTAGTGGTACCATAACATCAGAACCATCACTAGTTTTTGCTTTGATCCAAGTCAGTTAAAGAACGGTTTCTTCCAAACCATTAACTATGTTATGGAAGTCTTCAAAATGCCGGAATGGCTGTTTAAGTGCTGAGCTGGCTGCAACATGATTTATGTGTATGTGACTGAAGGTGACTTTAAACCTCTTGTTATTTTTGATCCGGTAAAGTGCTATTCCAACAACAGAAAGGTTTTGACTAACTTGTGTAAATGAATGAGCCTATTCATTGGGCTAACATTGTGCTGGAAAGCAAGCAGTTTTTGCAGCCCTCAATTGAGCTCTGATATTCCCACTTGATTTTAATGTAAAGCTGATCTGTTGCAAAGTTCTTTGCAGTGCTACTTTTGGTTAGTTTATGTGAAAAATTAAGTTGAGGCTTCAAGTGACAGTTCCCTAAGTCACGTGCTTACACGTACTGTAGATGAAAGAGTTTTTGCTCATGTCAGAGTCTTACTTAGAATCAGATGAGACATTTGATGCATTAATGCTGCTGAGTGGAATTAACCAAACTTGACACATTGTACTTCTTAAAGGACATTTACTCTGGAGAGTTCACAATATGGATAAGGCAATGTGTATGAATAAATAAATTCAGTCTGGAATCTAGTTGGCAAGATGGCAAACAGCATTATTGGATGCATGGACTTTTTAAGATGAATATTTTCATACTGTAACATCCTTACCTTGTGCATATATGAATGCACATTCATTCCATTTTTCAACCAAAGGGAGGGCTCATGACATGGTTAAAGCTCTTGTTCCACTGGAAATGGAATGTGAGTAGATGAAAATGTTTGGGCAAAAGTGAGGTTAATTTTTTGAGTTAATTTTCTTCATGATGTAAGCATGACATTGTTGCCTTGTGTATATTTTTCAATTCATGAAACCTCCTTTTTAAAATCTGTTTTGACATTGCATGTGTCATTTGAAAATGGACTTTTGCAATGACAAACATTTTTATACTAACCTGTCCAGAGTCTTGCATCTATGTTTGGTTTTCAAAATGTAGATTACTACCTGTAGTCATCACATGGTGAAGAATTCTTTGCAGAACTATAAGCAAAACTTAATTTGCTCAATAATGCATGATGAAATGGGCAGTTCTTTCAGAGTGAGCACAAGACTCTGTTTGCTGCTATGCTGATAGCTGTATGAACTTTGTGCCAGAAGATTTGTAGTGAGGTGATGAGACATAAATGGAAAAGGTGCTCCATGAGTTCTGAAGGGGAAGGCTGGTCAAGGGTCCACGTGTACAGCCTGAACTTTCTCTGCAGTATGCCAACATTATTAGAGCAGAGTATGATGAAATCCTTGAGATCTAATTTGTGTACAGGGAACAGGTTTCTTGTGGTCCACAGTGTATAAACCCAGATAGAAACTGGCATACATTATTTGTGTATTGTGCCTAGTGCTACAGTTACATTTTCAGTATATAAGCATCATAGTTTTTGACTCACATGCGAAGCAAAAGTGAGTCTATGTACTCAGCCGTGTCGTCCGTCCGTCCGTCTGTCCGGGGGTAAAAAACGTAAACGTTGGATTTTTCTCGGAGACTATTAAGTCTATCAACACCAAATGTGGCATGATGGTGTATGATGACAAGGCCTCAAAAAACATACATAGTGACTTGACCTTGCTTCAAGGTCAAGGTCACAGGAGCCATAAATGTGGTCTCAAAAACAGTCATTTTTCACATTTTCCCAATTTTCTCCCACGTTATTGAGAATGGCGACCTTAGCTACAAGTGGTATATAGGTCAAAGCAAGCCCTATCTTTTGATACCAGTTTGGTTGACCTTGCTTCAAGGTCAAGGTCACAGGAGCTCTTCAAAGTTGGATTGTATACATATTTTGAAGTGACCTTGACCCTGAACAATGGAAGATAACTGTTTCAAACTTAATAATTATGTGGGCACATGTTATACTTTCATCATGAGACACATTTGTTCACATATCATCAAGGTCAAGGTCACTTTGACCCTTATGAAATGTGACCAAAATGGGGTAGTGAACCACTAAAAGTGACTATATCTCATGGTAGAAAGTGCCAATAAGCACCATTGTGCTTCCTATGTCTTGAATTAACAGCTTTGTGTTGCATGACCTTGGATGACCTTCACCTTGGGTCAAGGTCACATGTATTTTGGTAGGGAAAATGTGTAAAGCATTTCTTTGTGTATGATGTCATTGGTAGGTTTAGTTGTTTGACCTTGACCTTGAAGGTCACCTGAAGGTCAAGGTCAAGCATGTGAGTCGTATGGGCTTTGCCCTTCTTGTTGATGGTTGATATTCTTTGTGTGGGATGAAAGACTGAAAATAGGCCCTTAGACTATAAGCTTTCATTCATTCTCACTGTGCAACACATTATATTACGAAGACAGCATTTGGAGTTAAGAAATAACATTTTAAAAATTCAATCAGTCATGCAGCTTGTTTCAGAATATACATGATTTCATGCCACACTTCAGTGTGTTGAAATAGGCTGGATCCTTGTTCAGATGATGGAACAAACTATTTGTCATTGCTTTAGGGCATATCTATAGCCAGTGTATTAAATAGAATTCTGGAGACCATAGAATTAGACACCCAAAGGTCATACTGTGGATGTTGCCAATGAATATTGTATATCTGTTATTGCATCTTTTGACTTGATGTATGTGTTAATAGCTTCCCGTGGGAGTTTGCTGTCTGCCTCATGGAGTCTCTCCATCTTTTGCTTGACACCCATGCAAGTGACTAATGGCAGCCTCTGTGTGTTTGCTATGCAGGAAGGCCCCAACTGTGTCATCCCTGAAGACGAGTTCTACGATGCGGTGGATGCCACGCTGGACAAGCTGGAGAAAGAGGAGGAGAAGGTGAGGCACCATGATGTTTGTGCTCCTTGACTTAGCTTTCATTTGTTTGTACCAGCATGCACAACAAGGGATATCAGGTGTTAATGTCTAGAGCATCAGTTTGTTTCATTGAAACCCCTATGCTGTGAGATCAACCCTTTCTTTTCATTTCTTTTCTGTCCTTCCCCCTTCCCCACACCACCTTTTCCACAAACCCACCTTTTCCACAAACCCACCTTTTCCACAAACCCACCTTTTCCACAAACCCACCTTTTCCACAAACCCACCTTTTCCACAAACCCACCTTTTCCACAAACCCACCCTCTACTTTGCCATTACCTCTAAAGAAAACATGGAGATACAAGGACAGGGTGCGCTCATTCTTGGTGTAAACTCTCAGCCTAAGTTAAAGTTTCCGTTAGTTGTTTTTGTGTATTCTTTGAATAATTCATTTATTTAACGTTTGGCGGTGATGATTTAATTGTCCTTGGCTGTGGATGCTTATATATAGGAAACCTGTAAAGAGAGAAATGACATGATTTATGAGATTATTGCTGGTGATGATATTTGTCCACTGATATGCCTTTTAACAAGTATCCCAGAATAGATGTAAGATTGAAATTAATGTTAAAATATATATATTTAAAAACTGAACAATACACTAGTGCTCACAAAAAGTGTGTTGCTACATGTTTCTTCTTCTTCTTATCAGTTGAATTCTGATATCCATATTGTAACAGTCCTGCTGTTGATTTATATTTAAGAAATGTTTTTGTTACATTTCAGAAAGTGGGCTCAAAACCCAAGACAAAAGTTAAACCTCCACACATCTTGCTCTCTCCAACTCACAGACTGTATGATGAGGTAAGTGTTTGACTCATTGCGTTGTTGTCTAGAGCTTTGCAGATCTTTCACATGTGTCTCCAACAGCACAGAACTCACTTCCAGCTTTGTAGGATTCCATGGCACTTCCTCAGCATTTGACTTGCTAGCATTGCTCTGAAATTCTTGTTGGGAAAAAGCTGAGAAGTTGACGAACTGAGTGTTGTTTATGGTTATTAACAAATCTTCTATAATATTGCATGCTTCTTTGAAAGGGTTTTTGCTGGCATGGAAGGAGTACTTTTGGTTGGACATCATACTCTGTGTAATGTCTCTTTTCAACCACAGACTGCTCATTCCTGTCATGACAATTGTTGTGTGCTTTAACAAGTGTCGCTCATTGTTCCATGCCTTTGTGCTGGGCAGATCAACACCATCACAGACAACCACCTACGGCGACTGGATGAGATGAAGGACGAGGATGCCTGGACGTGCATTGCGGAGGACGGAGACTTGAAGGTCTACAAACGGGAGCTTGAGGAGAACGGAGTAGTCATAGACCCTATGAAGGCCGTCCACACTGTCAAGGTCAGCAGTAGGGTCTCTCTTTCTTGGTTCATTCTCACATGGGATGAGTCAGGATCCTAACACAGTCTAAACCCTGCAAAGGATAGGCCAAAAAAGTATTGGGCCTCTAGCCCATTATGACAGGATGCTACGCGCGCGTTACATCTCCCTTTCAGACCGGATGCTACGCAGACGTCGCATTTGACAGTGGTGTACTTCTTGTTTCTAGGAAGTGTAGAAGTGAGGAAATAAATTTTCTAATGAGTGTTGTCAAACTTTGTGTTTTTCCCTGAAAAAAGCTCAGGTTTTAGGAAGCCGTCTTCATCACACGCTTTAGGTCATAATGGGCTAATGAGGACCAACCCCAACCTCCCAGTGAACGTTATGGACAACAATGTACAAGTATGCAGAAGTGCTGTGGAAACATACTTGTGTTATAAGACAGAGGTTGCATATTAACTGATGTCATCATGAAAAAAATAATCTTGTTGTGGCTTCATTAGCTCTGAAAGTCCTATATCACACCATTCCACACCACCTACATGGTCTCATACCACGTAAGACAACAGGACTTTGTTATGAAAATAGAAGGTTCAAAATCTTATGGGGGAAAAAAGTTGTAGTAGAGAAAATGTTATGGAAAGCTAAGACATAATGTATAATAAAATATTTTTGGGTTGATTCTACACCCTTGTGTTTTAATTCAGTTTGCAGTTATGTTGTTATGTGTCTGAATATGATTTCAATGAACTAAGACCTCATAGATAAATCTCAACTTCTTGTTCTCTCACCAGGGCATTACTGGCCATGAAGTCTGCCACCTGTTTTGGGACATAGGAGTTCGCATGGAGTGGGAAGGTAAGTCTTTGCAATGGATTTCTTTTTAGCCCTCAAGATTTTCCCCTTTTTGTCGCTATCATATCTTTTGTGACTGACATGTTTGATGACTGTTTTGTAGTCATAGTTCATAAATGAGGTTGTTTACATTTTGCACAGACCTTAAGAGAAAAAAAGTGGCCACTTGTTACTGTCTATTTGCTTTGATTTAGGTTTTGTGCATGAAGAAGCAAAGAAACTTTTTTACTGCAGATAAAATGACTAAGCCAAGAAAATTTGCTCCTGGCGATTGATCTTTTAGCCCCTCACCTGTCCAAGTCTGTGTGTTACAGCCACACTGGAGTCAAGCACAATGGTGGAATGGCTGTCAGAAGACACCTTCGTCAGCCACAACGTCATCAAGCGGGTGTGGCCTGCTTCACAGCGAGACGCCCTCTTCTGGTCACATATGCGGCATATCAGCGGGGATGATGAGGACGGGCCCGACAAGTGGATTGTGGTCAACTTCTCCACAGAGCATCCCGACTGCCTGGTCAGTGTAGTGACCTCACTTGCTTGCCACCACAGCCCAGAGGGGGCACTGGGGCTGAACAGAAAGGAGTGGATGAAAGCTTGTGTTGTAGATCTATGTGATGGGTTGATCAGAGCAATGTGTAACTGCTGTGAAGTGTATGACCTGATCGCTGACCTGTGAAGTGAGATACATGTAGAAGTGATTTGCAGTGAAGAGTTTCAGTGAACTGATGACAGTTAGCTGAGTGTGCTCCCCAAAGGTGATCGATCACCTTTACAAAGGACCTGTAAGTTGAACTGCCCATGTGTTTACATTACATATGTTAGATGTCTCAAATGCAGTGGAAGATATTCTGATCAAAACCCTCTTGCCCTTTATTGAACTCCCTATGTTCAAAGATGTGATCCTGATGTCATATCTGGCATTTTCTTTTCCTTTTTTATAAGAAAATAAATATGATTTTTTAAAGGAAAATACAGACAATTTAGGTAACAGGTAATCAGAAATGTCATTAGTGTTGCTCCCAACTTAGTAACTATCTGACATTTATTATGTTTCATGAATATGTTAACCAGTTGTGAGGAAAGAGAAAGATTAAATAAATTGGTCCAATTGTCAGTATTTTAGTGCCAAAATGTTAGGCTTTGGAATGCTATTTCTTGATTCTGCTTTGGTTGGGTAAAGAGTTGAACCCATGGACTTTACCCTGGACTTTTTTTGGTCTGCAGTCAACCAAGTACGTCCGTGTCCACATGAATGTGGCCATGATCTGCCAGACCATCATCACACCTCCTGCTGATGGGAAAATCACCCGTGACAACATCACATGTAAAATCACCTACACAGCAGATGGTGAGTCTCATTTGTTTTTTTGAACCAGTATTAACCCTTTCCTATCCATAACCAGATGTAGCCATGGTGTGAAGGTCAGTCTTTCGTGGATGGAAAAGGCATTTGGCTCAGGCACAAATGCAGGCCTATCCACACTCATTTATGTAACTTATGGAACGATTATTCGTGGACAGTTTATTGTTTGTCCTAATGAAAGTGATACTTTATTGATTAAGTCTACATCATTAGGCCAACATTTCATGGATATATTAGGTACAGCTGTTCAAACATTGCACCATTGTCGCTTACAAATACTGGAAGGCCTGATGACCCATACTGGGACATTCAGATCAGTGTCTGGTAGTTACTGCAACTCTCTGCCGCGGTAGATCCTTTGGCAAGTCATGAAACATTAAAAGAAAGTATAAGCATTGTCTGACAGACTTTTTGCCCAACATTTGAAACATTTGATAAAGTTACCAAGGGTAACTTAAGGATATTGCAGGCAGACATTGCTTCTGTGTGATTGGCCAGCACAGTTGGCCCCCTGTGGATTGGGGGTAAGAGTAGACTTGCCATGTCACTCTACATGGTTTGTAAGAGGCCATGAACTAAAGATATAGGGACTTGCCATGTCACTCTACATGGTTTGTAAGAGGCCATGAACTAAAGATATAGGGACTTGCCATGTCACTCTACGTGGTTTGTAAGAGGCCATGAACTAAAGATATAGGGACTTGCCATGTCACTCTACATGGTTTGTAAGAGGCCATGAACTAAAGATATAGGGACTTGCCATGTCACTCTACATGGTTTGTAAGAGGCCATGAACTAAAGATATAGGGACTTGCCATGTCACTCTACATGGTTTGTAAGAGGCCATGAACTAAAGATATAGGGACTTGCCATGTCACTCTACATGGTTTGTAAGAGGCCATGAACTAAAGATATAGGGACTTGCCATGTCACTCTACGTGGTTTGTAAGAGGCCATGAACTAAAGATATAGGGACTTGCCATGTCACTCTACATGGTTTGTAAGAGGCCATGAACTAAAGATATAGGGACTTGCCATGTCACTCTACATGGTTTGTAAGAGGCCATGAACTAAAGATATAGGGACTTGCCATGTCACTCTACATGGTTTGTAAGAGGCCATGAACTAAAGATATAGGGACTTGCCATGTCACTCTACATGGTTTGTAAGAGGCCATGAACTAAAGATATAGGGACTTGCCATGTCACTCTACATGGTTTGTAAGAGGCCATGAACTAAAGATATAGGGACTTGCCATGTCACTCTACATGGTTTGTAAGAGGCCATGAACTAAAGATATAGGGACTTGCCATGTCACTCTACATGGTTTGTAAGAGGCCACGAACTAAAGATATAGGGACTTGCCATGTCACTCTACATGGTTTGTAAGAGGCCATGAACTAAAGATATAGGGACTTGCCATGTCACTCTACATGGTTTGTAAGAGGCCATGAACTAAAGATATAGGGACTTGCCATGTCACTCTACATGGTTTGTAAGAGGCCATGAACTAAAGATATAGGGACTTGCCATGTCACTCTACATGGTTTGTAAGAGGCCATGAACTAAAGATATAGGAACTTGCCATGTCACTCTACATGGTTTGTAAGAGGCCATGAACTAAAGATATAGGGACTTGCCATGTCACTCTACATGGTTTGTAAGAGGCCATGAACTAAAGATATAGGGACTTGCCATGTCACTCTACATGGTTTGTAAGAGGCCACGAACTAAAGATATAGGGACTTGCCATGTCACTCTACATGGTTTGTAAGAGGCCATGAACTAAAGATATAGGGACTTGACATGTCACTCTACATGGTTTGTAAGAGGCCATGAACTAAAGATATAGGGACTTGCCATGTCACTCTACATGGTTTGTAAGAGGCCATGAACTAAAGATATAGGGACTTGACATTCTCTTACTATAACCCAGCACTAGTGATTTTCATGGTCTCGATGACCTTACATAACCTACAAAGGATCATAGGCCATAAAACTTCCGCTCATTGATGCAAACGTTCATTCATTCATTCATTCATTCATTTATTCATTCATTCTGGCACTGTTATTGTTGTTCACAGTGAACCCTGGAGGCTGGGCCCCTGCCTCAGTGTTGAGAGCTGTCTACAAGCGAGAGTATCCCAAGTTCCTCAAGCGATTCACCTCCTATGTGATGAGCAAAACAGCTGACAAAGATATTTTTTTCTAATCATCAAAGCCTGATCTATTTTTGTAAATATTCCATGGGCAGAAAGAAAATCAACAACTGGCTGTTTAGTTTTCTCTGTGGACAACTTTTGTACAGATGCATTCTATTTTGTTGCATATATTTTTCTTGTGTTGATGTGACTCCGATGTGATGAAATTGGAGGAAGTGCTATCTGTACATATCATTGCACTCTTTGGGGCATCATCTTTTTTAACCTAGCTGTACAGTGGAAGCAAAACAAGAAAGTTCCTTGATTCACCATATTTGTTGGGGGTCATGAACTACGAGGCTTGAGAGGATATTTTGTACAGAATTCCATGCTCTATTTTGTACGTGATTGGTATTGCTTAACTTGTCCATCTTGCTTTGTGTTTTGCTACGTACTGCTGCTACTGTGAATCTTTGTTTCACACTTCTGCTGCTTCAAGCTTTCAGATGCCAGTGTTTCCATGGGCTGCCCTTGTCTGTGTCTTCTGTAGTTGCTGTGGGAGTGGCGACTTGCAGCTCATGTCAGTCTAAACTCTTCAGCAGACTGGTGGTTGCATTTCTGATGCTGTGAATGTGTGGTAGATGAGAACTGATTTTCCATTGTGTTCACTTAACATGGACATGTGTTCACACTGCTTTTTCGTTTGCATTTGAGGAAGCATATCACAGTTGATTTAATGTTTTGCACTTTTGATATGGATTGTACTGTAGGTGCATTTAACTTAGAAATAGCGCTAGCAGTTTCAAATCGCACACATTCAGCTCATTGACATGCTGTTCCAGGTTATAATTAGCACTCCCAAGAGTTTCATTTTGTGTGAACATTACAACCTCATTAATGCTATGTCTATTTAGCATTCTGTTAGTGTTAATGAGATAATCGGATAAAATTTTGCATGTTGGGTTCTGTTTTTAATTGTTTCTCATTGATTGTCTCAGCCACATGTTTATTTTGTAGTCTCAACTCTATTATAACCATAACTTTTCATTTTCTTTTTCACCCTCAGTTTTTGGTGTGATTGATGTAATGTGTGTCATTTTTTAGTCTACCAGTAAAGGAGTCCAGGGCTGGTATTTGCCCTAGCTCTGCATTACAATGGGAACAGAAGTCTACCTGGTAAGCCAGAAGCAACACACAACCATCAGTTGCTGCCTGCTTCAGGCCTCAGTCTCTGCCAGCCTGTGAGAAGAGGCCCAGACCTGGCCAAGTGAGAGGCAATCCTATTGCTTCATTTCACAGCTGTGCTGACTCCACCATTGCATGTCTCCAACACCCAGTTCAGGTATCCCCAGCATGTTCTGTAGTATGCCTGCTTACCTCTCCATATTCCCATCCCCCCGCCTCACAGTTTCAACTGCCAGTCACGCCCACCCACACGATACACATATTGCTCACACTCGCCCACCTATCACACACCCACACCTCTACTCCCACCTGCTAAACACATTACATCCTCATTCAGCCTTTCCCACCTGCCATGTGTATTTGAATCCCACATGCTATGTCACCCACTACCCTCGCTCTCACTTGCCACATCCTTGCATTTGATTCCAGAGTCACCATACTACCTTCCACTCTACCCGTGTGTGCTTGCCTTTTCCTGCCCCCCATTCTCCATCCCTCGAGTTGCCGCGCCTTCTGTGCTCCATCCTTTCCTGCCTTGTGCTTGTCTGCACCCATCCTTCTACACCACCATAGACACACATATACATACACACACACACACATATATATATACATACACACACACACACACACACACACCTACCTCCCTGTCATGCCAACTCGGCCAGCAATCCCCCTATCACAGTTGCCCCATTTCCCCCCCTGTTGTACATGTAACCTGTATAACTTGCACCATGAGCTGTACTGTTGTCATACACAACTTTATAACTTGATCTAACCTAACCTGCCAGCTGCCTTGACAAGCTGTTTCTTTTGGTTTTAGGTAGAGTGTTTTCTTTTTTACTTTGTGTTGGTAAAGGGATTTATGCAAAGGTTATGTTGTGGGCTTTTCATTTTGTCTCTTATGGAATTTAGTCTATTTTGTTGCATCTGTTGTCAGCACTCATTTGTTGATATAGATATTTCATGTTCTGCATTGTCATCCAATGAAGAAAGACCAAGGGATACTTCGGTGGAAGTTTCCAGTGTGGCCGAGTCGACCAGAAATAGCATTAAAGTCTGAACTAGCATGCATGGCTTTTTTATATATATTTTTTTAAAGCTTGGATTGCCAAATGCTTAGAGTGACCTTTCACATTTTGTTCCATGCTTTTGCTTGAATCTGTAATCAACCTACTCCAAGTCAATCTTTTGTGATATATTTGTATACACATTTTGTTTCCTGTTTCACATTTTAAGTGCTGTGTAGTGAAGTGTTTCATGTGGCTCTGATGTAGTACAAGTGGATTCTGTATGAGAGCTGGTCTACCTTATTTCCTCATTTCTGAAGTGAAGAACTTTCCTGAAACAAAAAGACAGGGTTATGAGTGCAGGGAAATGCCAACTCTGCCTGAAGAAAACAGATTATGTAGACTTATCAAGATTCCCACTAAACAGCTGTATGTGCATGGTTTGAGGGTGTTACTGTTGCTATTGAAATGGCAATATTTGTGTGACATGGAGGTTTTACCAGAAGTGTGTGTAAGCAAATTCTGCAGCACACACAGATGCAGTCTATACATGTGAACCAGTTTACACAGGTGCAACTGTTCCTGCCTCCACTAGTGTGTGACCTACACAGTGTATGACCTAACTGTAACTGCCTACACTAGTGTATGACTTGATCTACCCCACACAGGTGTACATACACTCATGTCAGGATTTGAAAGTGTGATGGCTCACACAGGTGTGCCACATGCACAGAGTGGCAGGTGATGCCATTGTAAAGCTTGTATACAGCAGGCATACAGCGTATTCAAGTACACCTGCCACCTCCTCCACTGTGCTGTGCTTGTTTTCTGCAGCAGTAGACTTGTAGAGAAAGGGGGTCTCAATACCCCAAACTCAAGTGCTCAAAAATCTCTATTTTTTGTCTGGGAACAGACTGCAGATGTGTTCTAATAAGATTTTGTGTGTTACAAGCTTCCATCTCTGTCTAGTGCAGGACCGAGTGGAACCAGACAACTGTTTGTGATTGTCATAGCTCACACAAAAAAAGAAAGAGTTCTCTTAGCAATGTGACAAAGAGAAACTTTTTCACTTTGAGTGTTGAAGATTTTTACTTAGGGGTGTGTCTGAGTAATTTCAATACACTTACGTTGAATTGAAGATATGTGCCTTTAGCTTGATGTACTGTTTGCAGTTGTCTGGTTGTAGAGTATAATTTTGGCTGCTGTTGTTGAGGAATTAATACAATTTTGGAGGAATTTACTATTGGGTTTTATTCTTGATATACCAAATTATCTATCAAATCCTTTATGCTTATACTGCTGTAGGAAAAGAAATATGGAGGGACAGAATTTCTTTCCCATGCATCAGTTGTTTCTCTCTTCTCTTTTTCTTTTTTCTGGTTGCCATCTGAAAAACTGAGTATTTGGACTAACATTGACAAAATATTCCATATACGCATGTATATTCTGTATTACATTGTCGGTGTACTAAGAAAGCTGTTGAATAGTTGGTGGTCATTTACAGTTCAAAAAGACCATTTTGAAAGAGTTGTACCTGAAGAGACAAAGTATTTGTGGAAATGGTGATGTTGCCATTTTTCAAGTTAAGCTGAGGGTTATGTGATAAATGAAAGTAATGGGGGAAAAGTTTGTGTGTGTGTGGTAACTTTGTACAGTAAGTGGGAGAAAACCTGTGCCAGCTTTGTGCTGTGTAAATTGCTCAACTATCTGATCTTATGGTTGCCAAAGGCTGTAGTACTAGTGACAGGCTTTGAAGAAAAACAAGATTAACAACAGATCTGTTGCATTGCCTGCTTGAACTAATCAATGCCCAAACTTGATTTTGCTCACTGTTGTATGAGACAGGAACAAGAGCAAGTGTTTGGTGTGATTGGTGATTTTGAGTTTCAAAAAGCATGCTGCTTTTTTGTTGTGAAGTCATTCATGCCTTTGGGCATAATGGTTTGGTACTGAACTAATGGTGTTGAATAAACACAAAAACCAACTTGGTTGACATTCTGGTGTACTCTGCATGTGACATGTACATGTAGTGTAGATATGGATAAAGTTCTTTCCATCTGCAAACTCTGGCTTGCCCAGCTCTCGGACAACTTTGGAATAAACTGTACCACATGCACTGTTTTTGTGCTGGTCTCTTGCATGCACAAACATTTTAAAAGCTCTGTGTGAGTGTGTGTGTGTGTGTGTGTGTGTGTGTGTGTGTGTGTGTGTGTGTGTGCACCTACAAGCATTAGATATATTTATGATTTAACTTTTTAAAAATAAACTTTGCTGCATGCATGAAACATTTTTAGGGGGAAAAAAATCTGGGTGGATGTAAGACTTATGTTTAAAGTATGTCAGCAGGACTGTGATGTTTAAGACAAGATTTCATTGACCTAAGGGTCGGACTGAAATTGACTGCTATACAAAGTGCGCTGATATAAAGAGATGTCCTCCAAAAAAAAAAAGAGTAGTTGTATTCTTATGAACTGTGAAAGGACGGAGAGATGCATTGGTAGGGATGAACAGTTGTAAGTGAATAAGAAGATGGATGCTGGAATGAAAGGACAGATGAAGTAGGATGCATGATTGATGGGTAACTGGAAGGATGGACACAGTGGATCAGAGGGGGAAAAGGATGGATGAGTGGAGACTGAATGATGGATAGGTGTGTGGTTGGACGGATGGATAGATAAATGTTTGGACTGATAGGTGGGTTAGGGGAGGGAGAGATTGTTGGCATATGGCTGTCCGAGTTCAAGACGGCCCCAAGATATGAAAGATGAATCCACAGATGAATGTGCCAAAAAGACCTATGGGAAGATTCGCACTAATAGAACGAATGAACTAAATTGTCCGAGTACAATTTGGGTCGAAGTCGTTTAACACCCACCTCTCCCTCCACCTCCACACCCACACCCACCCAGTCAGCTAGAACCCATGGCTGATGGGGCCTTAGCCACCTAGTACATGTACAGCATCTGAAGCAAACGTGCAGTCATGGGATCAAGAGGAAACCCTGGGCATCCCCACACCAGGAAAGAAAGACCTGACCTCAGCGCAGACTTCACAAGGACTGGACTTCTGGGATTGGCTGACCTCAATCGCTTCTGCAAAGGTGGTGTACAGCGCCAATAGGACAAGGTCGACAGGAGGAATTGAAGGCCTCCAGCCACAGAGATGGCTGATGCTGTTCGCCTGGTGAGTCGGGCAGAATTTTTTTTCACACAAGTGGAAAGGATGATAAGGTGGAGGCATATAAATTGTCTCCATTGGTGACTCTTCCAACTGTGAAGCACTGTGAAACAGAAATTAGATAAATATGATGTTAGAGGTGGATCATCAAACTACTGAAGGAGATGAGGAGACGCATAGGAATGTAAGGCGACAAACTTCTTTTCTGCTTGAAGGGATCGGCGGGCAAATACATGCACGTTATACTCTTTATGAAAATGTCGTCTCGGATCACTCCACTACTGTGGACATACATGTATGTTCAGTCGTTGTGAATGAAACGTTCTTTACATGATGCCTGTGCTTTGGACCCAGGTGAGTCGACACAATAAGTCCATGTAATGATGCATATGCAGTGTGATAAATGATGATTCCTTGAGTTTGACTGCATTGTAACTCGCCCAAGGAACTCTATGATTCTGGCTTATCATCAAAGTACATTATCCTTGATCGCAGAAAAATATCATTTTTGTGCTTCACTTTCTACTCATTATCTGTAATGTATTTATGTGGGAGTAAAATTAGGGTTCTTGAGTAAGCACAATTCATTTCATAGAAGAAATGATAAAAGTTCCTAATATAGAGCCGAACCCTGTTGGAGACCGAGACAAAAGTTTCGCACCCCAGGCAGGGACTGAACCCGCGACCTCCTGGTGAACTTTTGAGTGCGTTCATGCACGACATGGGGCGCGTTGCTTAGCCTACCTAGTTGGCAAATAATGCGCCGGTGTCAACGTGGTCCGCTTCTGCTGCTTCTGACAACCAAGGCCAAGAATCACTGAAATTTTTTGCAGTAGAAACCGTCATAATGACATTTTCCTATAAACGATTTAACTCTGGAATGTGGATTTTTCTTTAATCTCCTGTGAAGTTTGTGGCATCCTCACATATGTGCTAATTTTGGGATAGCCCAGGCAAATTTTTGTTGTTGGGGTTTCCTTGGAGACGTTTTTTTTTTTTAAATTCAGGACCATACGACTTCACGTTGTGATTTTCTATACAATGGAATATCGGTTTTGGGAATCATGAATATTGACGGAATAATCTAAGACTCCGCAAATAAACTCTCACCATTCATTCACCCTTTTACTCAACCAATCACTCAGCCACTCAATCACTCAGCCACTCACTCACTCACTCACTCACTCACTCAGATCCGTACTTCCAATGGAAAGGTTTATAAACATAATGTAGAACCTGCTTCGGATTCATGTTAACAAAACATGTGAGATGCAATAAAACAGCGAGTACAAACATAAATGGTCAAGATACTTTCTGTCCGTCAATTCAAGAATGCATGAGCTTTCAACAATTAATCAAGAATTTGCATCACATGTATTTCTTGTCTGATTGTCTGTCACGAGCCTAGACGTATCAAATTCGTGTGTGTGTGTGTGTGTGTGTGTGTGTGTGTGTGTGTGTGTGTGTGTTGGCTAGTGGATAATTTGATAGGACGGAGGTTGAATCGCTCCACATAAAATTGTTTAAATTGAATAATGCAGAGAACTCATGGTGTTTATCAGTACTTTAACACTCGCAGATAATAGATATTCCTGACGATTCGGATGGAACAGAGGAGACTTACCATTTTCTGTGCATGCATCGGAGATGTGGGAGGTAGGAACTCTGCCTGCATGCCTGCCTGCCCGCCCTTTCCGGGGCTTTCGTCTGCCTGCCTGCCTGTCTCTGTGTGTTTCTGTCCGCCGTGAGATTTTATGTCTTCGAGAGAGGAATGATTGGATTTCGTTCCATATAAACATGAAGTCTGCATTGGGGGAGTTGTCTCCTTTCCCCCCTCTGTCACCGATTGCATAGCACTCTTGACCTGCAGTCTCTTGCGGCTTGTGGGTGCGGCGATTGAAGCTGCGCGGAGCCTGGAGTGCATCCTTGTCCAGTTGCTTTATTTGCATTGTTACTTCCCCAACCAGGAGTAAAATGGGTACCTGTGAGGAAAGCGAACAGTGCCGCGTTCATCCACAGGCTGGTTGCATGCTCCCTAGAGAGTTGAGATGGCGGTGGAGTAATGAAAAGAGTAGCCCAATGATCAGGGGGTAAAAGTGTGGAGTTTGAGCACCCATCAATGGCTGGAAAGTAGCAACAGAAAAAAGAGCACCGTCCTAGGCATTTACCCCCAACCCCGTAGTGTGTTCTCAGCTTGCCTCCCCAAAGCACATCTGATGCATCGTCACCTGAGGTAAATCTGAGCATGGCAATGTATTTCCCATCAGTCTGACATGAATACAAGTCCGATTTGAAACCATTCATTCCTTAAGAGAGAAGTGCGCAGTTGTTTAAGAACAGTTTGATGAGGACGGTTGTAGATGTTTTGATTCACGAAGGGACACTAGACAGATGGATGGACGGACAGACATACGGACGAATGCGTGAAACCCTCTACTTGATTCTCTGACCAGGTTCTTCTCAAAGCGACTTCTGAAGACAAGTGAAGACACACTTCTCTAAGCAAACAATTTTGAATGCTCAAATGTGCGCTGTGAGCGATCATTTTTGGAGACAGCGCAATAGAAGAATTGAGATGACGACTACGACGACGATGCCGCTGCTGCTGATGATGCTGAAGATGTTGCTGCTGCTGGTAAATCCTTGAATGATGGATGACAGACTGGTAGAATAACTCCGAGATGGTGTTGTCTACCATGAAAGAGTGCAGCACTCACAGGAAGTACAGTCTCTGATGGGCTTTCTTCTTGGTGTTGTCTGTGTGGGGTTTCCAGGTCATCCTGCCTATGCTACTGTACTGCTCTGTTTGCTGGTGGAACAGCACCGCATCAGCCAGCAGACTCCTACTGCAGCGCATCACCAAATAGGCGAGCAAAATCGTAGGAATCGAGCAGCAGCAACTGAGTAACCTAGTGAAAGATAAAGTTCTGACAAAATTTGTCTCCGTCTTGGAAGACGAATTCCATCCCCTTAACAGTGCCTTTGTGAGAACGAGGTTCGGCAAGCGTTACATGTCTCTTAATCAACAAATGCGCCTGCCAAAACCATGACAGCGGTCGCAGCCAGTTTATTGTCATCGTCTCCAATCACCACTAGGTTGCATAGGCCCTAGCTCGTCTCTCCGCGAGATCTTGACTTGGTTTCGTCAAGCTATTAAGAAGCAAAAGATTTGTCAAGACTTGGCGCAAAATTTGACGAATTTTTGTCGAATGTTTGCCAATAAGTAATTTGTCAAGACTTAGTGAAGATTAGCCAAGATTTATTGGTCAGTTAAGAACAAGCTTTACCCAGACAGCACTGTAATATTGCTGCAACATTGCCCAACATTGTTTTTGGAGACACACACAAAAAATATATTAAAAAAAACAACTCAAACCAAGGTACATGCTTTTTCTAGGGGGGGGGGGGGGGGGGGGTTCCGGAACCCCTGGAACCCCCCCCTGGGTCCGGCCCTGCTTAAGTGAATCTTGGAAGCGCACAATTTGCAGAGGGAATGAATGAATGATTCCCATTTACATCTGATCACTGACTAACCTCTTACTATAAACGTAAACAATCTGTGTTCTATCACATTGCCAAAATCAAAACATAGCTCATATTCAAAGCTTGACAAAATAATGCAAATTCAACCAAAGAAAATGGTGGTTGAGTCTGCCACATCATTACACTACTAGGCAATCTCACGCCAACCAATGTAATTAAAGAAAAAGGGGAAAAAAACACACACACACACACTTTGTCATTACAGCATATCACTAGGCAGTCTTGTGCCAAACAATATAATTGTAGGGAAAAAACCACAACGCAGTGCATTCTCATGCCAAACAAGTCAACTGTATAAGAAAGAAAAAAGACCTCAACACAACACAAACAATTGAGCCGTATTACAGTAAATATTAAAATGTCAAAAACTACAACTACCATGCATTGTACCCTCACCCTCCACCCCACACATTAAAGTGTAATGTGTTTCCATGCTCCGAGGGAGCGACATCCCCCAAAGGAAGATATGGCATTCGGTCTTTTGGACGGCAGAGAGGCAAATACCATGTCAGTCATCGCTTGAAAGTGACCACATGTCTGAATCAGATCGAGCAAACTTCGCTGCAGTGGCACGAAATTCAACAAGGCTTTCAGATATTATTTTCATTTTGAGTTATTTTACATATTTTTCTCCGCTCTGACCAGTATGATGCAGACGACATTGTTTTCTATTAGATCAAATGCAGTTTATCTCTACACTAAATTCAAATAACAAACCAAATACCCTGCCGTAGTGGTGAAATCGCCGCAAATGCCAGAGATTAGAGCCGCCACAGCTAACGATGGGAAGTGCCATTTCCCATTGTGGAAAGAGAAGGACGCAGTCAAGGATCCTCATACGCTTCTGTTGGCCAGGGATGACAGGGGACGTGGCGCTATACGTGAAAACATGTGACGTCTGTCAGCGTACTAATCCGAAGGGTCGTGTCCCTGTCTTCCCGATGGAGTGGATGCCAGTCATCGGCGTTCCGTTCCATAGGGTGACCAAAAACTTTGTGGGTCTGGCCAGTCCTGCGTCAGAGAGGATCATTCTTGTGTCCGGTCTATCACTGATGTGGCCACGAGGTACCGGAGGCGACTCCACTCAAGAAAGTCGACTCTGATCATAGTCTATGAATGTAGCAGGAGCTCCGTTTGAGTTTCCCAGTGGTGGTTTTGTCCGATTGCGAAACATATGCTAATCCAGACCTGATGCGAGAGTTTAAAAAAGTTTACTTTCACAAAGTCATTTGAATGACACTAGCTACCTTTACCTCATCTATTGTTTCCTGGAGTACCAGTGGAGAGAACGACGTTGTCGCTATTGTGAGTGCGGGTTCAGAGACTTCCCATGGTCTGAGTTTAAGAAAAACCGGGGGAGGGGGGTGGGGGGGGATGTGAGCGGCCGTTCTTTGATTGGCGCAAAATTGCAGTGTGTTGGACATTTAAAAAAATTATGTTGTCTTCCCGTCTTCAGGAGCAAGCTTTACGTGTTGCATTTGGTTTGCGTGATCACCAATGATTAAAAAAATAAGAAGAGAATGGCTCGAATTGTGTTGCGAGAGGCGACTATCTGGAGGAAGAGTTTAAAGTGTCTGGGGAGACAGACGTGAAGACAGAGCCATGTCGAGCCAGTTATGACTCCAGTGGAAATGTAGGATGTTTTCCCCAGTGGAAAGACTGGGTTCCGCCGCCTGCGAGGCCAAGTCCACGAGACGAGTCTGGAACGACCAGAATGTTCGGATTCTAGAGCTGATGCTGAAGGCCAGCTGTCCTTTCTTCTGTACATGCTGTTGGCCAGGGATTTACCAGCTGATCTGTAGCAGTAAGGTGCTGCTGGAACTGGCCACGCAGGCGTGTGTGTGTGTGTGTGTGTGTGTGTGTGTGTGTGTGTGTGTGTGTGTGACCCTGAGACCTAAGTTACTGCTAGACTGGCCATGGAGGCCTAATGTAGTGTTGTGACTGGCCATGGAGGTCTAACTTACTGTTGTGACTGGCCATAGAGACTGGAAAACGAGATGCGTTACTGTGTGAATTGTTTGGGGTTTTTTTTGTTCTCGTCCTCCTATCCCTCATCCTGTTGGTTGGAGGGTAAGAACAGACCCACCGCGTTTCCCTACGCGATTCATTACAGGCAAATTACTTGGAAAGTCGAAGATTTGAGTTGCTTTATTCTACCCACCTCTTGTAAGTTTCGTGATCAGTGGCCTTTTATAGCCTACAAAGGCTGAGAGATGCGGTCAAACTATTAATTATCAATAGAGAGGCGGATTTAGGCGAGCAAGCTTTGGCGTTCGATTATGTGCGAGGCGCAGTGCCGTGATTCAATCCCTGGGACACGAGAAATGCGGATTATCAACTTCATTCATTTATTATTTTCCTATCCCCTGTCACTTTTTTTCCTTCCCAAATTACTTGAATTCTTGACCTGGAACTGTCCGTGCATCCTTGAAACAAGTTTTCCAGGACCAGGATAAGCTGGCAAAGTCAGTCAAAAGCAGTCCGAGGCGCATTTCGAAAGGTGAAATGTTCACAGATGAACGCCACGGCTCACATTACTCGCTGCACTTCGAGCAACACAACGCCACATGTTGCTCGCAGCGCGGCGCTCCGAGCAACACGTCGTTCCTCACTGCTCAAAGCGCGGCGCAGCGGGCAACTGCTTTGACGAATTTAAAACTGATCAATAGACTTTCATAGCCTGTGCCCAAAAATGGAAACAAGTATGCTAATAAGATGTTTTAAGCGAGAAAATGTGACTGAGTACATGTCACTGACCAGAACGCTACGCGGCCCCACCCGCAACGGAATACCTTCCACTGATGGGCCACACTAGTGGACTCACTGACCAGAACGCTACGCGGCCCCACCCGCAACGGAATACCTTCCACTGATGGGCCACACTAGTGGACTCACTGACCAGAACGCTACGCGGCCCCACCCGCAACGGAATACCTTCCACTGATGGGCCACACTAGTGGACTCACTGACCAGAACGCTACGCGGCCCCACCCGCAACGGAATACCTTCCACTGATGGGCCACACTAGTGGACTCACTGACCAGAACGCTACGCGGCCCCACCCGCAACGGAATACCTTCCACTGATGGGCCACACTAGTGGACTCACTGACCAGAATGCTACGCGGCCCCACCCGCAACGGAATACCTTCCACTGATGGGCCACACTAGTGGACTCGTCTGAGGAAAGGGGTGCGATGTTGGTCGTTTATTTTGCAGTGACTCCCACACAGAATGACAACCAAATTAGTATGTGCTCGCAAGCTTACATATATGCAATCTTGGACGGTTATTTCGCCCACAGAATGACAATTAAAGTATGAATAATTGATAAACAGGTGTACACCATGCGCTTTCAGCTGAACTGGTTTACAATGAATATCGTATTTGCAGCAGTCAAGGCGATTCAGCTCTGTTTCGAGCATAAACGCCTATGCAAAAACTCAGCCAATCGGATGCCGTGGCCCGCTAGCGAAGCGGGGTGCGCATCCCTTTCCTCGGACGAGTTCACTAGTGTGGCCCATCAGTAGAAGGTATTCCTGAGCAACTACTCCGAAAAATAATTGTGACTGTCACAGAAGGGTAGTGCGACTCTGTGTTTTAGGAGCATTTTGGATAGATTACCGTACTTTTCATGATGAGACTACTGTTTCATGTATTGCACGTGTGGATCGTTCAATGTCAACTGTGCTGTTGATTTGTATGCGTGTGTTCGCACGTGCGCGCCATATTAAATCGTTTGCAAGTGCAGTGCGAAATGTGCTCACGGTGAGGAGTGAACAAGAGAGCCGAAAGAACTGAGACAGAGTAAGGGACGCCAAGACACCAGGGGTCATAGTAGTAGTAGTACTAGTAGTAGTTGAGAGGCTAGATCATCAGTAGATGTAGGCCGTGAAGCCTTTTGAACGCCCCATCGTAATGTGTTGCTTTATATAAGGTCTTAGCGCAATTTTCCTATTGCGACAATGTCACTCATCATAGCTTCTGGATAGCGATATGAATGTAGGATCCTTGTCCAGTTGGTTTTTGAAAACGTTAGAAGTCAGTGCAGTCTTGAGCCGAAACGGAAGGTTATTCCACAGGTGAGCAACACGATTACTGAAACAATACTTTCTTAGCGTAGAGGTAAGGAGCCGGTGTCAGACTATACAAAGTTCACCTGGAAAAAAAGAAAACAGAAAAAAATGACCGGAGTCTGACCAATTGTATTCTCTCGTGAGAGAAGTGGGCCCTGAAGAGGGCCGTTACTAGAGCAGTCGTAGGCTTCTAGAGCAGTCGTAGGCGAGCTTTCGGAGGGGATCCTCCTTCTTCAGGCCAAGTGGTACAGGACTGGCAGGCGTAGGGTTTAAATAGGGGACTGGCGGAGGCTCGTGCAACGCAAGTCCCCCGAGAAAAGCAGGAGTGGACATGCGCTCACCCCCGTAGAAGGACCGTCCACACCGCAGAGAACAGGGGGAACCCGTGCCACAGAGCAGGGCGGGCTCAACGGTAGTGAGCCATGAAGCCCGGGTTGCACGACCTCCACCAACGTCGGGTTATGGAGCAGAGACTCATCATCAGGTTTGGCACGCAGCACACCGGGCTCAACAGAGACACGGGCTTCATGGCTCACTACCGTTGAGCCCGCCCTGCTCTGTGGCACGGGTTCCCCCTGTTCTCTGCGGTGTGGACGGTCCTTCTACGGGGGTGAGCGCATGTCCACTCCTGCTTTTCTCGGGGGACTTGCGTTGCACGAGCCTCCGCCAGTCCCCTATTTAAACCCTACGCCTGCCAGTCCTGTACCACTTGGCCTGAAGAAGGAGGATCCCCTCCGAAAGCTCGCCTACGACTGCTCTAGAAGCCTACGACTGCTCTAGTAACGGCCCTCTTCAGGGCCCACTTCTCTCACGAGAGAATACAATTGGTCAGACTCCGGTCATTTTTTTCTGTTTTCTTTTTTTCCAGGAATACTTTCTTAGGTTAGTATTACTACGTTGAACAAACACTTTTCCGTCTGCCTTTCTCGTACAGGTACAACTTGGTGACCTAAAAAAGTCGCTCCACTCCACGTCTACAAGATCTTTGTATAATTTATCAGCCTCTATTAGGTCACCACGAATCCTTCTTCCCTTCAATGAGTGCAGATTCAAATACTGTAACTAAGCGTTCGCTGTAAGACATCTCCCGACATTCACTCAACAACTTGGTAGCCCTGCGCTGGACTCGCTCCACAGCCTCTGATTGTCTTTTTAAATGCGGGTACCATTTAACGTTATCATACTCAACTCTTGAACGAAATATAACTTTGTGTAGCTGAATGAAAATGTCCTTGTTTAAATATATAAAGGTTCTTTTGATAACTCCTATCATCTGATTGGCCTTGTTTATAGAAGCTTGAATATGTGGGTCGAATGACAGTTTAGGGTCAAAAGTGAC
Organism: Theodoxus fluviatilis; assembly: GCA_034096865.1. NCBI lineage: Eukaryota > Metazoa > Mollusca > Gastropoda > Cycloneritida > Neritidae > Theodoxus > Theodoxus fluviatilis. The sequence goes on from JAWQFJ010033906.1 coordinate 33,472, forward strand.
TCCCATTAAGTCTCTCCCCTCGTTGCATACAGTAAGATTTAAGTAATCTTTTCCCATTTTCATGGTGTATTTAACGCAGGGATTATTTCTTCCAAGGTGCATTACCTTACACTTTTCTACATTAAAATATAGATTCCATACATCCGTCCACCTTTCCAATCGTTTCAAATCGCCCTGCACCCGGCTTCAATTTCTTGATTTATCATAAATCTTCGTATCGTCGGCACTATGACTGTATCCCTTCTGGTAAGTCGTTTATGAATAGGCCTACTGTAAAAAGAACCGGACCCAAAATACTTCCTTGTGGAATTCCGCTTAGAACGTTTGCTAGGGATGAGTTTGCATTGCCAACTCTCACCTTCTGAACTCTTCCTGATAGAAAACTCCTTACCCAATTTAGGATATTACCAGTCACTCCATAAGCCTGTAGCTTACATAATCTTTCGTGAGGAACGGAATCGAAAGCCTTCCGAAAATCAAGATAGGTGATATCTACTGGGTTCCTTTCAACAAGCATCTTACTGAGTTCTTCCATTACCTCCATTAGTTGAGTCATGCATGATCTCTTATAAGTAGACTCCCATAATCTATATCTCGCAATCGTGAAAATGACGATCGAGTTTGACAAACAAAAATAGAAAACAGAGCAATGTCAAACCAACTATAGCTTGAAACAAAACGATAGCAAGAAGCAAAACAAAACGAAAATAGCAAAACACACAAAAATGTTGATGTATTGCCAAGCGGCCCGGCCTCCTTGAGCAATAAACATCAGGGTGCACGAAAAAAACTGGATAGGAAAAATAGAATTAGTTTAATCATCACCCATGATGAACTCAGAAAAATGAAACCTAATTACCAAGCGTCATGAGCGTCCGAGCATAGGCAGGTTTCGCGTGCAAACCGCATTCCAAATGCGCCAAACCGTCCATCAACCACAGACGGTGTGGGGTCGACATTACTTCTGACACCAATGTGGCAGGATGCCCTGTAGTAATGCCCCGCCTCTAGGGAGGGCACGCGAGTTTGCCCAGGCTACAGGTAGAAGCCGGATACAATCATGCTAAAATTAATGACTGTAGTCGCTCGTAGACGCTTTCGCTTTTCAGTATTCATCAATGCACCCCAAGTTAACTCAGAGCGCTTCCTACCACACACACACACACACACACACACACACACACACACACATGCACACACACACACACGCACACTTACACACACGCACAACATACACACACGGTGACGGCGGTGACGGTCTACCTGCGCCTCGTTCCCGTTTCTCATCACTCCATCACCTTGCTTTACGTTCTGAAGTAGAGGCCTGCACAAGCAACACCAAACGATTTCCCATGCAAATACATGATGATTTTGTGCTGTCGTTGATAAGTCTGATGTAATGTCTAGTGCAAAACATCGAGTGCTGGATCGGGAGATGGGCTTTTTTTTTTGCCGGAGACATAACATCACACACGAATGATAATGAGCGACTTTTTTTGGAAATTATCTCCCTTGCCGCCGCTTGGCGG
>JAWQFJ010033906.1:45000-57500 GCA_034096865.1 Theodoxus fluviatilis
TCATTGAGGTTCTACTGTACTCTGTGTGTGTGTGTGTGTGTGTGTGTGTGTGTGTGTGTGTGTGTGTGTGTGTGTGTGTGTGTGTGTGTTTGGGTGTATTCCATTTACATCCATCTCAGTGTTTATTTACATGAATAATACAAGTTCAACAACTTCATGTTAAAAATGTAGTTGCCTATGAATGCTGGTAGTTGTTTACTTTTCCCATGTTGTTGACTGTATGGCAACTGTTTGATTTTGGGCTGTCCCCAGATCTACTTGGAGATAAGAAACAAACACTTCTCTAGCGTGTCCAGCTTCCTGAGCGCGAAGGCCAAAGAGCTGCAAGTCATCCATGATGTAAGTGCAGACTGTTGTTTTCTTGAGTATAATTGTAGTTTTGATGTTATGAAATTCTGTGCTGGCTTGCCCCCTGAGGATTGGAGGTGAGAATGGACCCACCATGTTTCCCTATGCAATTCATAAGAGATGAATAAACTTGAATTGCCTATTACTTGGAACCATTCTAGTGATTTTCATGCTCAATGGCCTTACATAGCCTACATAGGCTGATAGGCTGTAAAACTCCATTCATCCATCCATCCATCCATCCATCCATCCATCCATCCATCCATCCATCCATCCATCCATCCATCCATCCATCCATCCATCCATCCATCCATCCATCCATCCATCCATCCATCCATCCATCCATCCATCCATCCATCCATCCATCCATCCATCCATCCATCCATCCATCCATCCATCCACCCATCCATCCATCCACCCATCCACCCATCCATCCATCCATCCATCCATCCATCCATCCATCCATCCATCCATCCATCCATCCATCCATCCATCCATCCATCCATCCACCCATCCATCCATCCACTCATCCATCCATCCATCCATCCATCCATCCATCCATCCATCCATCCATCCATCCATCCATCCATCCATCCATCCATCCATCCATCCATCCATCCATCCATCCATCCATCCATCATCCATCCATCCATCCATCCATCCATCCATCCATCCATCGATTGTTCTTGCTTTTCTACATGACATAAATACAGACTATACATAGTGCAATACAGACCAAGCATGGTTAAGTAGTGTTGGTACAGACTATACTTGATGACTTGTACGAACTAAACATTGTATTATACAGGCTGTGCATGATAAAATAATGCAAGCACAGATCATAATTGAAGTATGTACAGGTTAAACTTTATGCATGTATATACATGATATAATATGTACATGAAAGGATGTAAAAATGAGTACAGACCATACACAACCATAAATCATACACATCTGGAGAGAATGATGGTTGAGTTGGACTCCAGAAAAATGACTCTCAGCTATGACCGTTGGAGGTTTTTGAATAGGACTTTTATTCACCATCTTATGGATTGATTAATAAATATGTATCTCATGAAGTGTGTGTTGTAATAATGATAACTATCATTTTGTTCTGCAGAGAAAAAGATATGTGGATAATGAGACATTTGGAAGTATGAACAATTGGATGAATAGATAGATTGATAAGTTCACAAATAGCTGCTTGCATGAATGGATGGACAGACAGGCATGGATGAATGAATAGATTAAGGAATAGGTGAAGTGTTAGAGAAATGCATTTATTCTCAAGTGGAGGTTTCAGCTTGATGATTGTACAGTAAGAAAAGGAAATCTGGAAGTCCACTTTGATGTTTGAAGTATGTCTGTATGTGCCAGGATGTGGTTGACATTCAAAATTTTTCTGGTGATGAGTTGCCAGGGAGGGACCTCATGTCAGGAAAAGGTGCAAGACCAGGTGCCATGGAGGGCTGAGCCAGAAAATTGTGCTAGTGAACATAGGGGAATCCATCTGCAGCCTGGTTACTTGCTTCCCAGGGAGTTGAGATGATGTTGGATGACCGTGACTAAATCCCACGTGAAGCCGGATGCTGAATGGCCGTCTAAAATAGCTGCATGTCACTCATCTATATGGTGTCAAAGATGTATTTGATGATGCTATCATATAGCTCAGTTGCGTGCACATTTTCTTTTCCTGTGTTGTTTTTGCTAATTGATTGTTGAGAATTTCGGCAACACAGAAATTTGGACACAACTGTTTTCCATGCTCACATTTTGTAAGAGAATCAGTTCTTCAGAAGAATATATTTTAGTCTGACATGAAATAGGTCAGTATATAAACGACCTGCTCAAGAATACAGTGGGTCCTATTTATAGGTAACCAATCAACAGAAAACTGCTCTAAATAAGTAATGTCTCCTGACCAATCAGGGCTCGGCTTTGCATGGGATTTAGACATGTATATTAGAATGATGATGCAGGCAGCCCAACGACTGGGGGGTCAAAGTGTGTGGTTTGAGCATCCACCAATGAAAGAAAAATGGCAGAAAAAAGCTAACAGCCTTTACTTTCACCTCATTTCCCTGCAGAAAAAGAACAGCCTGAAGACAGTGGGAGACATGAAGGACTTTGTGTCCAAGGACCTGAAGGGCCTGAAGCAGCAACACAAGCAGCTAGCCCACCGTAAGTACTGGAGGCTTGCATTTGGACGTGCATTTCCAGACACATGCAGCCATGCTCATGCAGGAGCTTGCATGATCACAGTCATGTATGCAGATAACAGGATGCTTTTGCTCTTGATGTTGCACATGCATGCAAGGCACACACACAAACACACACACAAACACACACACTTGCATGCTATGTACAGATACACACATGAATACACTACACACACACACATACACACACACACACATACATGTACACACACACATGTACACACACACTCACACACATGTGTACACACACCCACACACACATGTACACAAACATGCCCACAAGCACACACTTGTACACACACACACACACACACGCACACTTACATACATACACAAATACATGCAGATACTTACACACACACACAAACACACACAAACACACCCATACACACCCAGACACATTCATGCACACACATGCACACGCACATGCATACTCATGCATGAATTTATGGATGAATGAACAAGGCCTAAATGGGCTTAACACCCACTATCTCCAACTTTCTGAGGGGTTTGGTATGCCACACCTTTTTCCTGTAAACTTTTGTTGTGTCTTTTAGTTTTACATCACACTTTTAAAATTGTTATATTCTATTTACTGTTATGAAAAGAATTTTCATCAGATGATCAGAAATGATTAGTTTTGTTTTTCTTTCAAAATCAGAGATAGTGCCAAGGGTTTGTTAAAGTAAACTTGTTTGCTTTTCTTTCAGATATTGATGCCTGTGAAGCCATTATGAAGAACAAAGCCAAGTCAGATTTTGAAGAGTTTATCCAGACTGAGCACAGTTAAGTATTGTTTGTCTGGATTCTGTGTTCATTTCGTGAGGCAGGCAAAAACCACGCGATGTAAAGTAAATTTCTGAACCATTTGTTGAAATGAAGACATGTTAAAATGGAGACATGCAGAATAAGATACAAAATTAAGAGCCCACATAAAAAAGTAAACTACCTTCATCAGCTGGAAGAGGTGACAATAAAATGGATGGATAAGTTCATGGACACATACATATATATAGAAGGACAGACAGGCAGACGTGCAGATGGATAGACAGACAAATGGACATATATAGATAGATTGACTGATGGGTAAACAGACAGAGCTGAAAAGTGACTGTTCTTATGTGTTGATTTATTTTCAGCTCTGCTGGATGGGACAGACTACAAGGAGAACTTTGCCTACATAGAGGAATGCATCATGAAGCAGGTCAGTCTGATGACACTGCCACTAGTGCTCGGACAACTGCCCACTTTTCATCCAGCGTGCCTTTCTGGTATCATGGCTTGCAGTAGTGGTGGAGCTTTTTTGTTGAGGAAAACTAGTAGACTCATCTGGAAAGAGGGGTGTGGGAAAGATGGCCAAGCTGGCGGGCTACACAAGCAAGTGGGCCACAGCATCTGATTGGCAAGCGATCTTGGTCGGTTAATCGGCAGTGAATTGACCGTGATTCACACACACAATAACAAAATAATATAAATATTGAAAACACCTTAAAAAACACCTCAGCCAGTCAGATGTTTTGGCCCTGCTGCTTGTGTGGCCTGCCAGCTTCACACCCCTCTCCTCGGACAAGTCCACTAGTGTGGCCTGCCAGCTTCACACCCCTCTCCTCGGACGTCCATTAGTGTGGCCTGCCAGCTTCACACCCCTCTCCTCGGACAAGTCCACTAGTGTGGCCTGCCAGCTTCACACCCCTCTCCTCGGACAAGTCCACTAGTGTGGCCTGCCAGCTTCACACCCCTCTCCTCGGACGTCCTTTAGTGGGGCCTGCCAGCTTCACATCCCTCTCCTCGGACAAGTCCACTAGTGTGGCCTGCCAGCTTCACACCCCTCTCCTCGGACAAGTCCACTAGTGTGGCCTGCCAGCTTCACACCCCTCTCCTCGGACAAGTCCACTAGTGTGGCCTGCCAGCTTCACACCCCTCTCCTCAGACGTCCACTAGTGTGGCCTGCCAGCTTCACACCCCTCTCCTCAGACAAGTCCACTGGTGTGGCCCGTCTCTGGAAGCCTTTCCAAACTTTTGTTCAAAACATAAACTTTTCAATAATTGGAGTTGTGAACAGACACAGTGTGAGAAATTAAACATTTTTGTTGGGCAAAGGATGGATTCTGAATCTTTTAATTCAAATTGTTTTCTCAAACTGCAGTCTAATGATTGTTGGGTGTCAGAACCTGAAATGTTTATATGTGCATTACATTCACTTTTTCTCCTACATTCTTTTAATTACTTTTGTGGAATTTGTATGGACAGTAAGGCAGAATGATTTCAAGAATTGGTTTTTGCCCAGCTCTTTATTTAATATCAACCAGGATGAAACTAGTGTTAAAACCCTCAGTCTCAGCCTATTTACTGAAACCCAGTCTCTGGACTTGTTAATGAAGCCAGGAAGATTTAGGGTTGGACCCGGTATGAAATATGAGACTGTGTTTCAATCCCATAGAAGGTTAATGACTGGCACTGATCAGTCTTCAAGTGGTGTAGTGTGATATACAGCCAGAGCCACTCCACGCTCCTCTCATCAGCCAGGGTTCCTGATTGCTGGGCTTTTGGGGCTTGCTCCAGTAGCTCCCAAGAGGCTTTGGGAAGCGTCAGATCATTCAGATCCAACTGTGGTTTCAAACCACCTCGGAAGATAGTGCCCAGCTCACATGCAACACCACACTGTTCGCCAAACCCTGTGACCAACTGTAAGAAACATCACTGCATGCCTCAACAGATCAAAAAGAAAAATTCACAACTAGCCATAATTCACTGTTTTTGTAAATTGTTTAGAACATATAGAGGGCATATGATTTTTCACTAGAATGATCATATTTATATTTATATTGCTTTTTAGAACCTATAGTAATTATGCTGGAAAACCTTATCTTTCTCTTGCAAAAAAAAAAATCAGAAAGATGAGTCTATGTCCCAAACTAATAAGAAACATTTGGCAGAATGATGCAAATTTCTCACAAGATTGTGTCCAGTAGAATAGATGCAGACTTTTACAAGAATGGGGCATCCTATTCCTCATGAGCAGTGTGACTCACATCCTTGTTGAAAATCAGATCAGTTAATGCCCATTGAATTTGAAAGAATTCACACACATTTTCCTGCTTGTTGCCAACTGGCATTTTAAATACACTTTTCAATGAGCTGGACATGTGCTTAGTGCTTTCCATTCTAGAGTGCACCACATGGCCTATTGAGTTGTCTATTTGACTGTGTGCCATTGCATGATTGCAGTTCAACCTGGCCCTGACGCTGCGACTGCTGTGTCTCCTGTCTCTGTCCCAGGACGGGCTTCCTGCCAGAGACTACAGACAGCTCAGAACACAGTTCCTGCAGGTCTTGCATTACATACTACAAGTCTAACTATCCATGTCTCCTCCGAAAGACCTGTTTATATTGAGCAATGCTTGCACCTACTTTGCAGTAGTAGTAATCTTATGTAACCAATCAGGACGCAGAACTAGATCAAAGGCTCATCCTGATTGGTTAGATAAGATTACTACATGTACTGTGGCAAAGCAGGGATAAGTGTTGCTTGATTATAATGGGCCATAAAGGACATCCTTTGGTCCAAAACAATGATAGTGTGAGTCCTTTTGCATCTATTGCCTGTTTGATTGTTCCCTGAATTAAGAGTTTTGAGGCATGCTTCTTTGTTATTTTCAGAATTATTTATGTATATGTGCACGTCCACGATATTGCCTAACAGTAGGTGGGACATACCTGTGTTTGGTTTCTTTGTAACCAGCGAGACGATCACATGCGTATATCATTATAAAAGGTATTATTTTGATATCTAGCATGAGGGAACATCAAATTAGTTCTATGAAAACAAACATGATGTGATTCTGACCAAATCAATCGATGTGATAAGCTCCTCCGCGACGATTGAGTTTCGTAAGTATGACCAGAAACTAAAACCAGAGTGGCGTTGATAAAAACTAGTCATAAAGTATTTATTCATGACCCATGAACGAAACTATTGAATTGTATTAATAAAAAACTAATGTAGAATGCCTTACTTAACCCAAATTGGATGAAGATGGTCGATCGAACGGATCAAACGAACTGAAAGCTTCGCACATGTGTAGCAAATTTTCGTACGTAACAGAAGGAAATGAAGGAAACGCAGCCTTCTCATTGGTCAAAAATCGCGTGTACTATGACGTATCCTTCTATAAACGTGTTCATTGACTGCGGGATGACAAAAGCTTCCTCTGTATCCGTTTCGAGTGCGGAACAATATAGCAACACGTTTGGTACACGCATACCTTTCGTAAGTAACGCAGGGAAACAACCGACGCTGACCATCAAAATAGTCCCAAGAAATTGGTTAATACCAAAAGAATAATAAAACTATGCAGTTGTATGAGTAAACTAATGAAAGGAAAAGTAATTTGAACCTTCTCTTCAACACATTTATGTACACATGTTTGGTTTCGATTTTTTTCCTCTGAGCAAGGGTGGTAGAAACGAGAGTAACGTACACATAGGTCTTTTTTATTTCGGTAGAACTACCTCTGTTTTTATTTTGTGGCGACTTTCCACTGAAATATGACTAAATTAATAATTGAACTTGAATTATTTCACACAATCTATACTTTGTAAGGTGAATTTGCACAAGATAGCAAGCATTCAAAAGTGGCGTCGCAAAATGTCCCGTTTTTCGGCGCCATTTTTCCGCTTCGTACGAGTTTAATTATTTTTTTGTGAATCTCTGCAAAGCAAAACTATAAAAACTATTGGTCATAGCATTACAAAAACATTTAAAGAACCCATATAAATTTGAAATATATGCATGCTGACTGTGTTAGATAGTTTTATTCAAGTGTCTTTACCCAGACCCCCAGTTTTTGATAGTGTTAGGCAATATCGTGGACGTGCACATATACATGTATATTTGTGTATATCAGAAGGGGGGAGGGAGGAGATGTTTGTGTTACCATTTTTGAGTATGTAAGAAATGAGTTTGAGGAGGGTATGAGAATCAAAGTGCTCACCCATTCACATGTGACTGGGGGCAGCTAAGCAATGGCACTAAGGGCCAAAGTATGGTTGTATGGGACATTGTATGTCAAACTCTGTCTTTGTTCATGCTTTACAGAGCCATGGGTTTGAGTACCTGCTGACTTTCTACAACCTCAAGAGACTGGGGCTGTTCACAGAACAGGAGGTCGCTCCCCCCACAAAGTCCCTGTCCAACTTGACAGCAGCCATCGGGCGCCGCACGCAGTTCTCCACACTGAGCAAGAAAATGGCTCTGGTAAATATAGCAACAAGTTAACTTCTTTGTGTCTGTGGATATTGTTTCTGTCTTGATCTCAGACCTGAAGCCATTATTTATAGTTGGAATGGTTGAATGGCAACATGCAAGGGGTTCAGTCAGTTGAATCCCCTGTGGGTAGGCATAAGAATAAACCCACTGTGTCTCTCTATGAGATTAGTTGAAAGGGATGAGCTGGGGAAATTGATATTGAATATAACATAACATAATATAACATATACTTTATTGATCCAAAGTATGGAAATTGAAGTTACATTGCACTGGCATTAGGTAAGTGACTATGTACAGCAGAAACTTTGCAATGCAAGACAACAAGTTACAGACTTGGGGTTTTATAAAATGAACAGAGGTAAGTGAATGCACTTAGGTATAAATCATAAATATAAATATAAGTCATAAATGATGTATAATTGTTTCTACTTTATACACCAAAAAATGTTTTTAGTGCTGTGACATGTATTAAATGTATTTCCTATTGAGATGAAAATATATATCAATCAATCAATCGATTGATCAAAGGTTCAGATCATATTGCAGTTCTATAATAGTTGGTGTTTTAAGCGCTTGTGGCAGTGTGTTTAAAAGATCAATGGTATCTGTCTGTGTGTGTTTTTGGAGGGCGGAATCTTTGACTCTGAGGTATGAGTCTGGAGTGAAATTCTGTGTGGGGAGGCTGATCTGCAGTTCTCATGATGATATGGTGTGGGGAGGGTGATCTGCAGTTCTCATGATGGTATGGTGTGGGGAGGGTGATCTGCAGTTCTCATGATGGTATGGTGTGGGGAGGGTGATCTGCAGTTCTCATGATGATATGGTGTGGGGAGGGTGATCTGCAGTTCTCATGATGGTATGGTGTGGGGAAGGTGATCTGCAGTTCTCATGATGATATGGTGTGGGGAGGGAGATCTGCAGTTCTCATGGTGATATGGTGTGGGGAGGGAGATCTGCAGTTCTCATGATGATATGGTGTGGGGAGGGAGATCTGCAGTTCTCATGGTGATATGGTGTGGGGAGGGTGATCTGCAGTTCTCATGATGATATGGTGTGGGGAGGGTGATCTGCAGTTCTCATGATGATATGGTGTGGGGAGGGTGATCTGCAGTTCTCATGATGATATGGTGTGGGGAGGGTGATCTGCAGTTCTCATGGTGATATGGTGTGGGGAGGGCGATCTGCACTTCTCATGATGATATGGTGTGGGGAGGGAGATCTGCAGTTCTCATGATGATATGGTGTGGGGAGGGAGATCTGCACTTCTCATGATGATATGGTGTGGGGAGGGAGATCTGCAGTTCTCATGATGATATGGTGTGGGGAGGGTGATCTGCAGTTCTCATGGTGATATGGTGTGGGGAGGGCGATCTGCACTTCTCATGATGATATGGTGTGGGGAAGGTGATCTGCAGTTCTCATGATGATATGGTGTGGGGAGGGAGATCTGCAGTTCTCAATTTTGGTGGATCTGGCTGAAAGTTTATGCAGGTATTCCAGTTATTTGTTTACTCAGCTCTAAGGACTTTCATGATCAATGACCTTGTATGGTCTAAACAAGGAAATAAACCATAACACTTTACTCATTCATTCATTCACCCACCCACCCACCCACTCCACTCGCTCCACTCACTCCACTCACTCCACTCACTCACCCACCCACCCACTCACCTACCCACGCACTCACTCACTCACTCACTCACTCACTCACTCACTCACTCACTCACTCACTCACTCACTCACTCACTCACTCACTCACTCACTCACTCACTCACTCACTCACTCACTCACTCACTCACTCACTCACTCACTCACTCACTCACTCACTCACTCACTCACTCTCACTTTCACTCACTCACTCCACTCCATCCACTCCATCCACTCCACTCACTCCACTCACTCCATTCACTCCACTCCACTCACTCCACTCACTCCACCACCCACCCACCCACAGACTCACTCACTCACTCACTCACTCACTCACTCACTCACTCACTCACTCACTCACTCACTCACTCACTCACTCACTCACTCACTCACTCACTCACTCACTCACTCACTCACTCACTCACTCACTCACTCACTCACTCACTCACTCACTCACTCACTCACTCACTCACTCACTCACTCACTCACTCACTCACTCACTCACTCACTCACTCACTCACTCACTCACTCACTCACTCACTCACTCACTCACTCACTCTCACTTTCACTCACTCACTCCACTCCATCCACTCCACTCACTCCACTCACTCCATTCACTCCACTCCACTCACTCCACCACCCACCCACAGACTCACTCACTCACTCACTCACTCACTCACTCACTCACTCACTCACTCACTCACTCACTCACTCACTCACTCACTCACTCACTCACTCACTCACTCACTCACTCACTCACTCACTCACTCACTCACTCACTCACTCACTCACTCACTCACTCACTCACTCACTCACTCACTCACTCACTCACTCACTCACTCTCTTACTCACTGCCCCTGCTGGCACTGAATGTCTCCGTTGTACTGTGCAACCACAGGTGCCAAAAACTGCAGAGGAGGTCAACCTGCGGAGCCCCAACGACATGTCCTATGTGTTCAGTGGGGCCTACACACCTCTCACTTGCAAGCTGGTGGAACAGATCCTGGCCCGCCGAACCACACAGGGAATGGATGACACGCTACGCCTGATCCCTGGTGGAGTCTTCTCCACCATCAACAAAGGTAGGAGGAGATCACTGCAAGGCACATCCTGGAACGATGCTGGAGAAGTGAGGAGGAGGACGGATGGATGGATGGATGGAAGAATGAATGTGGGAATGAATGAATCCACTTTATTCAACAAGGGTAATAGATTAGGCAGAGGTGCCCATCTTGCATTTAGCCCTTGCAAATGTGCATTCACTGTACAACAGAAATGCAAATTAATCATGAAAGAGTTCAGAAATAGAGGCAATAACAAACTCATAATACACAATGTAAATGCTTTGGAGGAGTGAATTTAGGGGGGGGGGGGGGGGGGGGGGGTGGTGGTGAGGTTGTACAATTTGTCTGAAGGTATTTGAATAAAGATGCCACAAAATCCACATTGGAAGGTGCTGATCTAAGTTCATAATGTTGAGGATGTTTCAGAAGGCCTCAGGTATTGCAGAGGTGAAATCTACATCCCCAAAAAGCATATTTTATCATCACCACCACCATCATCATCATCATCATCGTGAAAATCATCATGCTCATAATCATGAAAATCATCATCATCGTCATCATCAGCATCGTCGTCATCATCATCATCATCATCATCATCATCATCATCATCATCATCATCATCATCATCATCATCAATATCAATATCATGATGGTCATCACTATCTGTTTCAGTGCTAGGGACACCAACTGCAGATGCTGACAAGACTGTGCTGGTCTACTTCCTTGGGGGGTGTACCTTCTCTGAGATTGCAGCACTGCGCTTCCTCCTGAGAGCAAGTTAGTGTGATGTGTTCTGTGTGATGGGCTTGTTCTGTTGTTCCATGCATGTGTGTGTGTGTGTGTGTGTGTGTGTGTGTTAATATGTGTGTATTTGTGTGTGATGTATGAGTGTGTGTGTGTGTGTGTGTGTCTGTGTGTGTGTGTGTGTGTGTGTGTGTGTGTGTGTGTGTGTGTGTGTGAATAAGTGTGTATAATGTGTGCATTTGTGTGTGATGAATGAGTGTGTGTGTGTGTGTGTGTGTGTGTGTGTGTGTGTGTGTGTGTGTGTGTGTGCATCTTTGTTGTATATATGCATGTGCCTGCATGAATGTAATTTGCTCAAGGAAATCTGAGACTCTAGAGACATGTTTTAGTGTTAAGTGGCCTTACCTACCCTGCATGCCAAATTTAACGCATGATTTGGTCACTAAGGACAGTATAATTGCTTCATGTCTCTTATGCATAGAGCTCTTGATCAATCTGGAAAGGACAGAGCACCACCATAAGGACAACTCCAGTTTAAGACCATCTGGTGCACAAACAACTCCATTTTATAACTGATTATGTTCTCACAGATCTGAAATTATGCTGTCCTGTCTGCTAAGTCCTACTTTTGCTACGAGACATCTTTGCATGACTTCATTTATGGTGATATTTCCCCCCAATGTTGCTGAGTGTATGTTTTCTTGAATGTCACACGTCCTTGCCAACAGATGTTTGCCAGAAATGTGTTTGCCACAGATGTGCTTGCCACAGATGTGTTTGCCACAGATGTGTTTGCCACAGGTGTGTTTGTCACAGATGTGTTTGTTACAGATGTGATTGTCACAGATGTGTTTGCCACAGATGTGCTTGCCAGAAATGTGCTTGCCATAGATGCATTTGCCAGATATGGGTTTGCCATAGATGTGTTTGCCACAGATGTGTTTGCCACAGATGTGTTTGCCACAGATGTGTTTGCCACAGATGTGTTTGCCACAGATGTGATTGCCAATGATGTGTGCCAGAAATGTGCTTGCCAGAGATATGCTTGCCAGAGATGCCAGCAGGTGAATCTCTGTTTCAGAGTGGAGGGTGCTGGTGGCCACGACATCCATCTTCAGTGGCAACACTTTCATGGAGACCTGTGTAGAACAGACAGCTTAAACTTTTCTCCCAAATTTACTTGTTTCCCTTACAGTCTGACTTATTGCA
>JAWQFJ010033906.1:62500-70000 GCA_034096865.1 Theodoxus fluviatilis
TTTGATTACAAGGAAGATGCTATGCGATGAACTTGTACGCAGATAAAAGGGATACCATAACAGTTTATGTGGTTCATTGTTGTCGGCGAACGTGCGGCTCGGATGACGTTGAAAATGCACACCATGGGCGCCTGCTGTTGTTGAGATGATGATGATGATGATGATGATGATGATGATGATGATGATGATGATGATGATGATGATGATGATGATGATGATGATGATGATGATGATGATGATGATGATGATGATGATGGTGAATGGAGCTTTACAACTCGTCAGCCTTTGTTGGTTGTGTAAGGCCGTTGACTAAAAGAAAAATGTGTACAGCTGGCTAAAGGAAGAGCAAATCAAATTTTGATTTCCCTAGTCATCCGCCTATTATATAAAGACCGCGATGGGACATGCAGTGAATCTGTTTCCACCCCCAACCAACAGGGAGTCTGTGGTCTCGATCTTACCTCGTCGTCGCTCACTTCTTCGTTGATGTGGTCAGACCACTGTATGTTGATGGTGCTGGTATCGATTCTCGTGATACACTGAGATTCTGTCCCTTTTTTTACCTCACCAATTACCTTTCCTCAATTTGCTTCACTAGAAAGGGTTATCCCCGTGGGTAGGGGGCTAGAGTTGACACCCCACCCCCCCCCCCCCCCCCCCCTATGCGATTCGTAAAAGGTGAAATATCGGGAACATCGTAACTTGACCTTTTTCTAATCGCCTCTTGTTGTTATCGTTGCAAATGGCCTTACATAGCATACAAAGGCTGATAGGCCGTTGAACTTCATTAATTCAATTTTCATTCCATACGGCAGACCGTGTACTCTGCCCGCATTTTCTGCAATCTTCTGTCAGGGCTTCTGTAGTGACAACTGGGAATTTGACATATAATGGCGATACAGTTTGCGTGGCATTTCGATATGATGAAGTTTGTGTCCCTAGTTCTTGATGCCGTCTGTTTCAGCCTCCGCACAGTCTGTCAAGTAAACAGCAAAATCTTTAACGCGCGACATCTTTGCGAACCATTATCTCCTGTTTCCAATCTTCGCGGCATCACGAACGTAACGTACATTTTGTACGTTACGTTTCGCTGCTTCATTAGTGCCTGCTAATATTGTTTTACGATGAAGGGTCCAAACCAGAGATACTGTCCAGAATATCACAAACAACAGCAGCATTGGCAAAGTTGAAGCCAATATGGCGTGACAGAAATATCACTCTCGCGTCGAAGATCAGGCTCATGCGCACGCTGGCCATCTCCGTATTCTTGTATGCATGCGAGTCCTGGACACTCACATCTGAACTACAGAGACGGATACAAGCCCTGGAAATGAGATGCCACCGCAAGATTCTGAACATCTCATATAAAGACCATGTCACGAATGAGGAAGTCAGCAACAGGATCAGGAGAGCAATTGGACAGTACGAAGACCTGCTCTCAATCGTGAAAAGCAGAAAGCTGAAGTGGTACGGTCACGTGTCAAGAGGCAGTGGGCTGGCCAAGACCATCCTGCAAGGTACCGTACGCGTACCAGGTGGGAGAAGGAGAGGCAGGCAGAGAAAGAGGTGGGAAGACAACATCAAAGAGTGGACAGGCTTGACCTTTGCTGACTCACAGCGAGCCACAGAGGATAGAGATCGATGGAGGAAGATTGTACGAAAGTCATCATGCAGTGGTGCCTCAACAACCCATCTCAGGGTTAAGAGACTGAACTGAACTGAACTGAAGATTGCTTTTATGAGAAACGGGAAAGAGGCGAAAATGATACTGATGTAGTCGAGTTGGGCCGAGTTGTAGAGACGGCGAGGTCTTGCAAAGCATAGACCCAATGTTAAAATATGTCAACATTT
Source organism: Theodoxus fluviatilis (assembly GCA_034096865.1). Classification (NCBI taxonomy): domain Eukaryota; kingdom Metazoa; phylum Mollusca; class Gastropoda; order Cycloneritida; family Neritidae; genus Theodoxus; species Theodoxus fluviatilis. The sequence goes on from JAWQFJ010033906.1 coordinate 64,352, forward strand.
GACTGCCTTTAAATCTGCTGTCGTCATGTTGACTCCGGCCTATTCCTCGCAAGATATTGGCTTTCCTCGCGTCTATGCAACGCGCCCCTGTATGAAATAAAAAAGACATCCAAAGCGGAAGGGAATCGACAAGATGAATCGCGTTTTTCTGTGATAATAGAAGTTTGTATCGCTTAAACATCTACATTATTAGTGATTAGAGTTCTTGATACGAAGTTCAGTTTGTAGACACTTTCACAACAAACCTAGGGCACAAAAAAAATATCCATACTGCTTGAGCGTCAACATGAGGAATGTCCTATCAATTCAAATAGCATGGATCGTTTCGTGTGACTTGATATGCAACTGCAACAGGCACGCCATTCAGCGTGGCTGAGACTATAGTGAATATAGTACTATATCTGTGTTCAGAATGCAGGCACGCAGGTCGTAATGGTGCATACGAACTACGCGGCAATGGCTTCTAAAGACTTGTCATGCTTATAATGTCGAGCTCTTGTCCTCAGTTGACTGCTCAGAATGGCGAGAAGCATGTTGTGAGTGCACTTCACGTGGAAAGGTACGTTATTTTCTTTATTGTTTCAAACTGCCCTCAAGCCATGAGTACGTGCGTGTGTATGTGCGTTCGTGCCTACGCGCGCGTGTATGTGTGCGTGCGTGCGTGTACCTCTCACGGTGAGATGGTGATGACGACATCGACGACGACGATGACAACGACAAAGGAGGAGGAGGGACGAAAATGATGATGCCTATCACTGTATCAGCCTTTGTAAGCTATGTAAAGCCAATGAACACGATAATCACTAGAGCAGGTAAGAGTTAACGCAAGTCAAGTCTCCATTTTCCTAGTTATTCTCCTTTTAACAATTAGAGACATGCCATGGATTTATTCTGACCCCTGACCCACAGGGGAATCTCGCAGTGATGAATCGTCTGGACGAAATGGCTGTGTGTTGTGTCCATTTGCAAAAGAGATATCGAGAGACAAACTGAGTTATACGCCTAGGTATGGGTTTTTAACCAGCCTCCTCTAAACATCAAAAGGAAAACATGTTTGAAATAATGCCAGGAATGAAACGCCACATGAAAGGTCGACCCCAAACAAAGCTTTTTTTGGTGAATCACAGAGACCGATTAGACTACGTCTGACTTTCCCTGTCATCTTCATTAGCAAAGGTGACCCACTGGAAAACACAAGGAATTAAGTGATCACAGAAAGACGACCAAGACAGAGAAAGATTCACAGTGCATGTCTCGGGTCGTCCAGAATCAACCTCTTTCTTCCTCCATTTACCCCCTTTGATGCGATTCCGCTGTCTAGATCGCTGGAGAGACTGTTTTTCCTAACAACACCAGGCGGTTGCGCGAGTTCCGCCGCTACCGATATGACGGCAATTACCCCGACTTCGATCGTGTGCGTGACAGGGGCATGCAATCTCGCGATCCCCGATAAAACAGCGTGGGAAGGAAGCGGAATGTCGCAGTTCTGCGCATGCGCACAGTCGACTTTGCCGACCAGGATCTTCCCGCACCCTCCCTCATGACGCATAGCTTCGATTCCCTTATCTCATGAGCAGCCCTCACGGCCAGCATGGAACAACCAATGGTGACCCCTACTCCATTCTGTGGCGTTTCTCAGAGGATCTGTAATTTTCCGAGTGCGTGGCTCTGCAGAAGAGAGGCAATGGCAGGACAGACAGTTTGGAAAGGTCACTGCAGTTGAAGCATGTGAACCGATATATTACAGAGCCATAACGGGAGTGTCGGCCTTTCTGAACTCACGTATATAGCGTACCGAGAAGAAGAAGAAGAAGAAGAAGAAGAAGAAGAAGAAGAAGAAGAAGAAGAATAAGAAGAAGAAGAGGAGGAGGAGGAGGAGGAGGAGAAGAAGAAGAAGAAGAACAAAAGAAGAAGAAGAAGAAGAAGAAGAAGAAGAAGAAGAAGAAGAAGAAGAAGAAGAAGAAGAAGAAGAAGAAGATGATGATGATGATTATGAAAATTGGAGTTTAACGGCCAGTCAGCCTTTGCAGAGTATGCAATGTCAGTGGTCTCGAAATCCACTAGGTCTGGTGAAATTAAGGATTGAAATATAGATTTCCCTTTATTCATTTCTCTTACAAATCGTGTAGGGTGACGTGGTGGGTCTATTCTTACCCCCAACCCACATAAGGATGTGAAGAAGAACCACAGAAAGACCAATGTAGGCCATCTGGCATTGAGCGTTATCTGCAGTCATCTCAGAAAGGAGTTAGGGTCTTGTACAGATATACATGTAGTTGAAAGTTGCGGTTGTCACTGATGGAACCAAAAATGTGTAGTTGCAGAATCCAGATGCCAGTTGAACCATTCACTGCAAACTGTTGCGCATGACTATGATCCCCTGATGCATATATCTCGTGTTGCTGAACCTCTGGTGTGTTGGGACAAAGAATAGCCTAGAGCCTTGCCTTGCCCTTACTCTAACCAGCTCTAGTGATTCTCGTGGTCAATGGCCTTACATAGCCTACTGAAGCCGATAGGCAGTAAAACGTCATTGATTCATTCGTGCTGCTGAAACGCTTGCACGTTGTTATGCTCGAAGGTTTCATGGGCCATTTGGATGACATTCCGTGCTTACTTTGAGCCCTCTATGTACCACTTAAAACAGCTGTCAGCCTCAAGGATGTCTTTTAAAACTATCTTGTCACCGATGTGGTGTTCAGGACTGGCTGATGGACCACGCACTGAAAGAAAAAGTGTGGGTCCCCGATATGCATAGATGTGCAAATCAGATTCTGCAGTTTGGTATGTGACATTTTCAGAAACGCGACAGCATTGTTTTTCCGAGATGGAATCAAACTAGCTATGTTCTCTAGCTTACTGCCCTATATGGCACCCACGTTCAGGTCACCCATAAATTATGATATATATAATTTATACAGTGTAATCACTTAATTGCAAATGTGAATCGTTCATGCTTAAAGTCAGATTTGAAACAGAGATTTTAACAGATATTTACACCGTTTGTCCTTCACTGCCCAATGGGATAAAATCAGTCGCGCTGAAAACACATCCATAGTATTCTCCTTCGTGATTCACTTCACTTCCCTTCACTTGTCCCGTAGTCTGGACGACCGTTGGGGCACCACAGATGATCTGGCAACCAGTTTTCTCCATTCCTCTCGCCACTCGGACTGTCTCAAGGCTTCGCTGAGCCTCATCCCTGTCCACTCTGAGACGTTGTCCTCCCATCTTTTCCTTTGTCTGCCTCTCCTCCTCCCTCCTTTACTGTGCCTTGTAGCACAGCCTTGGCAAGCCCTGACGATCGTGAGACGTGCCCATACCACTTTAGTTTGAGGCTTTTCACAGTGGTCAGTAGTTCTTCATGGGGCCCGATGGCTTGCCTGATTCTGTTTTGGACTTCCTCGTTTGTGATGCGGTCCTTGTAGGAGATGCCGAGGAGTCGTCGAAAGAATCTCATTTCCATGGCCTGTATCCTTCTCTCCAAGTCAGCTGTTAGTGTCCATGACTCACAGGCATACAAAAGTATGAACATGACCAGGGCGCGCATCAGTCTGATCTTTGAGCTGAGGGCTATGTTCCTGCCCATCCAGATGGTCTTGAGTTTTGTGAGTGCTGCTGTGGTCTGAGCAATTCCGGCGAGTATTTCAGGTTTGGATCCTGCATCTGTGGCAATTGCTCCCAGGTATTTGAAGCTGTTGACGGTTTCCAGTTTCTCGCCACAGACCTTGATGTCAGTGCTGATGCCGTTGGTGTTGTTGGTCATCCGTTTGGTCTTCTCTGCACTGATTTGCATGCCAAAATTTGTGGAGGTTGTGTCTAAGCGCTCCACTAAGTTCTCCAGCTCCTTTTCACTTCCGACCAGGCCATCTACGTCGTCAGCAAAACGTAAGTTTGTGATTGTTCTGCCGCCAATGCTGACTGTCCCCTCGTGGTCTTTTAGGGCGTCAGTCATTATTCTTTCCAGGAAGATGTTGAAGAGGGTGGGAGAGAGCAAACAGCCTTGTCTCACTCCGACTGTGGTTCTGAACCAGTCCCCAATGCTGCTGTTGAAGTATACGGCACTTGTGGCATTGTCATACAGGTGTTCTATGACTGATCAGGTTGGCGTTGATGTTGTACAGCCTCATGGTAGCCCACAGTGCTGCATGCCATACCCTGTCGAAAGCCTTCTTAAAGTCCACGAAGACGTGGTAGAGGTCCTGTTGGTGTTGTAGGTACCTCTCGCACAGTATCCTGAGGTTGAAGATCTGCTCCGTTGTACTGCGCCCTTGTCTGAAGCCTGCCTGTTCTTCAGCGATGATCTTCTCTGCTTGTGGCTTCAATCTGTTCAGTAAGATCTTCAGCATGACTTTGCTCGGGTGGCTGATGAGGCTGATAGTTCTGTAGTTCTGGCATAGCTGTAAGTTGCCTTTCTTTGGGAGGGTGATGATGAGGGACTGCGTCCACGGTGTGGGCCACTCCCCCGTCTGCCAGATCTTGTTGCAGATGGTCAGTAAAGCACTGATCATCTCTTCCCCCCCCCCTGCCTGTACCAGCTCTCCTGGGATGTTGTCCATTCCTGCTGACTTCCCCTTCTTCAGCGATTTCATTGCTGCTTCCACTTCTACACGAAGGATGGGGTGGTCGTCGTTGTTGGTTGCTGGAGGGACATTCGGTACCTCTGGGTCTCCCGTGGTTCTGTAGTTGTAGAGTTCTGAGCAGTATTCTGTCCACCTCTTTAAGATGTCTTGTTCCTCCGTCAGACACTTTCCGTCTTTGTCTTGTATTGTGGTGGTTCGCCCTTGCTTTGTGCTGGTCAGATCTTTCACCAGTTGGTAGGCTTTTTGCTGTTGTTGTTCTTCAGGCTATCATCAATGTCCTGGCACTGTTCTTCAATCCAGTTCTCCTTGGCCTTTTTCATGCTTTTCTTGATTTCTTGGTTGACTGCTTTGTACTGCTTTGCGCCTTCTGTGTCGTTCTTTTTCTTCTTCAGGTCTCTCCGTTTGTCGCAAAGATCGAGTACATCGGCTGTGACCCAGGGCTTTTTGACTGAGCGGTGTTTGCCAAGGATCTCACTGGCCGTTTCAGTCACCGCTGTGTTGAAGGTGTCAATCAACGTGTCTATGTCTGTGTCGACAGCATCTAGAATGGTAAGCGCTGCAAATTTCCCTCCAATCGTTGCTTGGAAGGTTTCTGCTACCTCTGTATCTTTCAGTCTTTCGAGGTCGAATTTGAATTTTGTGGGGCCCAGTTTGTTGGCTTTCTTTATGTGTAGCTTGAAGGCCATTAGAACAAGCTCGTGGTCGCTCCCAATGTCGGCCCCTGGGAAGCTCCGTGTCTTGGTTACGTTCACACTGGAGCGGAAGCGCTTTTTCACCAAGATGTAGTCTATTTGGCTATGGTGTTCTCCACTGGGGCTGTGCCATGTGGCTCTTCTTGATGGTTTGTGCGAGCCAAACGTATTTGCCAGCATGAGGTCATTGTAACTGGCAAATTCCAAGAGCCTCAAGCCCCTCTCGTTAGACTTGGTGTTGCACACATGTGCCTTTCCAATTCTTGTAGGCATCTTCTCCTACTCTGACATTCCAGTCGCCTTGCACCACAAGGATGTCTTTCTTTGGAGTCTGGTCTATGACTTCCTGCAGCTGTTCGTAAAAATCCTCTATG
>JAWQFJ010033906.1:75000-82500 GCA_034096865.1 Theodoxus fluviatilis
AGCGTTGTTCAGGGCATTACAATGACAGGTCGGATGTAGCGCAGAAAGATAACCGCATTACAACTCATTGATCCTTTCGTACGAACGCAATGATGACAGAGTCTGGAATCTTGGCTCAATGTCTTTTCTTCTGCATGAATGCTCAGTCACCAAAGATTTTCAAAGGCTTTGTTGCCGAGGATACAAATACAAAAATCGGACTGGAGCGCGCTCTCTAATCCTTTTACTTCCCTAATCGCATTAGCATTCACAGTACCACGACGGGATGCTTATCAGGGAGGATTCCAAAGTCTGTTGCAAACAATTTTTTCTTCTGAAAGCAGCCACCACCAACATGCCACCCGATTTTACATTCTCCTTCTACGACGGTGGCTGCGATCCAATTGTGGGCATTTTTGTTTTCGGTGGGCACCTTGCGTGTAAAGGTTACTTCTTTTCTGACATGAAGCCGGGTTCACTCACCATCATTCGTGCATGAAAGTAAATTTAATTTGTTTTCTCCCCTTCACAGTATGTATTGAAGGTCATCTCTTATGAGTTGACCTTGCATCAAGGTCATATCTTGGTTGTGCTGGAAGATTCTATGTGAGAAATTGAATTCAATTAAAGTTCTGGTAATGATACGTTTTCAAAAGAAAACTATGTGAGTTGACGGAAAGAAAAGTCATACACATACTTTTAAAATAGAAATAAACGTTACCGCCTTACGTGTAATGGTTACTTCTTTTCTGACAAGAAATCGGTTTCACTCACCATCATTCGTGCATGAAAGTAAAAACTTTTTCGTCCTTCAACATTATGTATTGAAGGTCATCTCTAATGAGTTGAACTTGCATCAAGGTCATATCTTGGTTGTGCTGGAGGATTCTTTATGAGAAATTGAATGCAATTAAAGTTTTGGTAATTATATGTTGTCAAAAGAAAAAAAATTGTGAGTTGACGGAAAGAAAGGCCATACACATAATTGTTTTAAATAGAAGCAAACGTTTCCGATACCAGTTACCTTTATGCTCAGTTCAGGTAGGACTGAAGCAAAGGGGGTTGGGGTTGGGGGTGGGGATGGGGTTGAGGGTGGAGGCTCTGCATTCTCTTTGCTCTTACCTTACTATCTGCGGTAACTGCTGGTGATGAAGGACTGTTCAAAGAATGTTACTTGTCATGTTGATACAGTCTTGGTTTTCGTACCTATCAGTGGCTTCGGGTGTACGGTGTGCAGCAACCACAAAACAGACGTCGAGACCCTGTCTGCTCTTCATTGCCGTCTTCTCTGGAGTAAATTCTCAAGAGGTTGTGCTTTCCTGCAGCTGTTCCGGTGAACACTAAACTGTGGACACTCAGTCATTGGAAAGGGCAAACTTTTCTATTTAGTTTCTCGGTGTTTTCCTTGGAAATGATGGATGCCACGTCTCAGGGCTTGTCCATTGTTTGTGGGTTTTTGCCCTGCTGCAGTGTCAAGGACGTCGGGGAAAAGTTCACACACGCGATGTTCCAATATTTCGTCGTGTGCGTTCTCGTAAAGTGATATTTCAGCCTGCGAATCATGAAAGCAAACACAGCCTCTTCAATGATTGCAAGGAGATTAGTTGTCATACACATGAGGATGCAATAATAACCATGAGCTCATATTGCTTGAAATTAGTATTTATCTTCAAAACAACCGGGACTCAAATGGCGTGTCTTGTACATTATCAATATTTGTAAATGAATGTTTTCTATGCGTCACTTTGACAGTTGTCTTTTTCAGCTTTCTGTTGGATACATGGAGCCTTGGTGTATGCGTGTATGTGTGTGCGTGTTTGTGTGTGTGTGCGTGCGTGTATGCGCTCGCGCTGCACTGTATAAACAATGACAATGACATCAACCAAAGATTGAGCTGAGAAATAATGTCGGGAGCTACCATAATCAACATAATGAAGAAAGACAGTGCTCTTGAACGAAACACGTATTTCAGGAGTGTGAGTAGATTAGATTCGAAAATTCATTATTGTCGCATTCCAAACTACTGACGTTGAGATGATTATGACTTCGTTTACTGTCCTCTTGTCAGGCATCTGTTGAGAAGTTCAGTGAGCGTGCACCCATTGCTACCAGGAAACACTGCGTGTTGATCACAGCGCAGCGAGAATCAAACACGGTGCAAGAACACGAAAAGTAGACAGCTTTTTGGAGTTAGCACCAACTTTCAGTCACATTTGCTGCACGCATTCACAGCATGACCTTTCCCGAAAACATCACTCGCACAGAGCCCATGGCGTCAGATGTGTCGGTAAAAAATTCGTCCATTACACCGAGTCTCCTGCGAAGTACAAGACGTCGGTTTTTTGTTGTTTTTTTGTGCAGCGGTGACATTTCTTTTGGACCCTGTCTTCTGGGATTTCGTGACCTGCTCCAGTAGCTCAGCCAGGGGCGGCCTCCAAGAGCCAAGGAGACGTTCCGAAGGCATCGGGAGCAGGGTACATCATTCAGGCCAGTCCTATGATTGATACTTTTCAGTATTTACTGGCGAAAAAGCTTGCCTGTTCGTACTGCGGCGATCATCCTAGCAATCATATTGGTAAGTAAAGAATCAACAAGTTATGAAGAACTTTCTTGCCTTACTTCAAGCTCTTTGCCGATGTGTTTGTATTAATCGTTAGATAATATTCAGTTACCGACCCCTGAATCGTCCAACACATACATATGTTCCTTGCACGCTCACTCGCGCGCGCACACGCACACGCGCGAGTGGGCACACACACGCAGACACGGCCGCACACACACACACCTCTACCTTTTCCTCTCCGTCTACGCACCCGCTCTTCCCCCTCCGCTTTCCCCAACCCCTCCCCCATTGCCCCCCCCCCCCCCCCCCTCTCTCTCTCTCTCTCTTGTGGGTTAGAGATAAGAACTGCCTCTCCCCACGCAATTCGTAAGAGTGGAGGAACTGGGGAAATCGTGACATGACTCGTCCATATTAGAGCCAGCTCTGATGACTTCTCGTGATGGTGGCCTTCTGCAGCATGCCAAGGCTGCAAAGACTGCTAGGCCGTACAACTCCATCCTTGCATCCATCTCTCCATCCCCTGCCTGCCTGCCTGCCTGCCTGCCTGCCTCTATATATGTATCTCTCTATGCATGTATCTATGTATCTAACTATGTATCTTTGCATGTATCTATGTATTTATTTTCATATATATTTATGTATGTATTTATCTACACATCTATGTATACATGTATCTACACATATATCTATCTACACATGTATCTACCCATATATCTATCTACACAAGTATCTACACATATACCTATCTACACATATATCTACACATGTATCTATCTACATGTCTGTCTGTCTGTCTGTCTGTCTGACTGTCTGTCTGTCTGTGAATCTGTCTGTCTCTCTCTCTGTCTGTCTGTCTGTTTGTCTGTCTGTCTATCTTTTCATTCTATATATTCATTCTATCTATTCATTATATCAATTTATTCTATCTATTCATTCTATATATTCTACCTACCTACCTACCTACATACCTACCTATCTATCAATCTATCTACCTATCAATCTACCTATCAATCTACCTATCAATCTATCTATCAATCTATTTACCTATTAATCTATCTACCTATCAATCTATCTACCTATCTATCTACCTACCTATCTACCTACCTACCTACCTTTTTTCTGTCCACCTGTCTGTCCGTCCGTCTGTCCGTCCGTCTGATTTTCCGTCCGTCCATTTGTCCGTCCGTCCGTCTGTCTGTCTTCTCTCTCTCTCTCTCTCTCTCTCTCTCTCTCTCTCTCTCTCTCTCTCTCTCTCTCTCTGTGTCTCTCTGTCTCGCTGTATGCGCGCGCCTCCGCTCAATGCACATTGCAAAGATCAATACCACAGAAGGCCACCCCGCCCACGAAATCCATCTGCTTCAGAGGCTGCAGTGGTGCGCATCTCTCCTGTAGGTCTTCATCATTCGTCTGCCTCTGCTTCCCCCCCTCTGAGTGTGCACCGTGCCGTCTCTTGCTTCTGTTATGCGGACTGGATGCTGCAGCGACAAAGACATCTTGACTCACCCGCGCTGACATGGTGGTTGTGCAGTTTGCGCTCAGAGGCGAAAATTCCACGTTTCCTGTGTCTGCGAGTGTGATCACCACTCTCAGTGTTGATTCGGTGGAAGTAACACTGATAAGTTTGACATTCTGAGAGGTTTCGAATGCCGTTCTTTAAAATCTCCCTCCATTAGAGTCGAGAATCAAGCGAGAGGACAGAAGCAGTTTTAAGATGCAAACATTTGTCACCGCTGGAGAATTATTCACTTGAACTGTCACTGAGTGAAAGTCGCCTACTAGGATTTCAAATAACCAGAGGTGTACGTCATAACCGCATGTGTCCCTTTGATGGAAAGCTCTTCGTTGCAACATGCACGGAGATGATTTCAACATTTGTGACGATGTCAGAGACTTTCGCCCGGATTTCTCCATTATTCTCGACAAACGATTCTCTGTCATTAATTTGAGAAAATCCTACAAATGCAGTGCTAGTGGTAAATGCGCACTCGCCCGGACGCAGTGGTTTGCATCACTGAAGCTTTGTTCTCCGTCAGTGCGGGTTTTGAGGAAGAGGAGGCCGTTCACTGGGGATAGCACTTCATCCGCAGAGCGGGCGTCGCTCTGACGTGGTCGTCCCGCTCCTCACTGTCTCTCATTCACTCCCAGCACTGGGATGTCCACCCACGTGGAATGGCGTGCAGTGCCTCTGTAATCCTGGTGTCCTTGAGGATCGGACGCTTTCTTCCAAAACGAGCAACAAATTGTTTCTTTTATTGCTTTACTCCCCTAGAGGACTAAACCGGAGACCACTGAAGTTGATGAGGACAAGCTTGTCACATGCACACGGTGATTCACCCATTGTCGAAAGAGAAAAACCTGTTCGCTTAAAAAAAACTTTTTCTTGCTTGGATGTGTGGTGTTCGCAGTCACGACCAGAGAGTTGGCGCCACAGCTGTAAGCTGACAACACGTGTTGTCACAAGTGACGTACGCGCATGCGCAAGGAATTAAGACGTTTGAAGGAACTGTACGCATTCTCTTCGCTGACCATACCACAGTCGCAGAAGAGGCAGGTTTGTTCGTAACCGCGCCATGAAAATCTGCCGCGGGCGAAGGGGCCGTGAGGGTATTGCGAACCGGACGCTGAAAACACGCTTCGTGAATAAGAGCTGTGATCGTCAAAGCTATCTTCAGTGGACACAACTTCTTTTTTAAACTGAGGATCCTCACTGTAGACAGGTGCATTTGAAGGCAGGAACCTGTGTAACTGTGGAGGAAAGTGTTAGGAGACCCGATTTGGATTTTCCTCATCATTGTCGTCATCGTCAGGTACGTCTCTTTGTCTTGTACCTGTTGACGTTTCATACGCGTCTTTACGATCATCAACCTTGATTTCTTGTTTTAGCAGTGAATTGTTTTTTGACATAGGTTCTGGTGATGCGACATCTTGTTGCCTATAACGCAGAGAAACACCTTACCTGCAGAATAGTTCACATTAATCATCATAGTAAGGTTTGAGTCACGATATTCAAAACATTGCCATCCATAGATTTGGCAGATTAATTGATTTTCATATAGAAGCTTCGTGTGTATGATTGCTACTATTTCTTGGAAGGTGTCCGCTTTGTGAGTGTGTACATTTCTTCTAGTCAAACTCCATAAAATAAGTATGTTCACAGTTCATGATCTAGTTTCAGAATGCATATTCCTGTTTGTACATATTTTCTATTTTGATTCCAAAGCAACTTTTTTTCATAAGGGAAGGTAAGGAAGAACCTCAGAGTCTGAACTGTCCTGTCAGCTATGTACATGCATACCTACCGTTTTGTCTGGTCTGCGTGATTCCAAGAATGTCTGCACGCGTGAACAAAAGCATGATTGCAGACCCAACTTCTTTCAAGTTTAGATGTTCGTGTCCATCCTCTCCTATCCTCTCTAAATCTCTTACCGAGAAATGATGCTTTGAGACACCAAGCGTACGATAATCATTAGACTGGAGAAGAAACAACACACCATTTAAATGTCATTGTTGTACAATTTTAGCATTCATCCAGTGAGTGTGGATATTCAAAAGCGCTGGCGTAAATACATTTTTGAGAATAGTATCCTAAACAGCTACTGCCTTACAATAGCTTAATTAAGCAGCTCCTCTTAGGTCATACTAGCTTGTAAATAATTTACGGAACTCGTTTGCCAGCAGATACTCTTTCCGACCTCATTTAACATTCACATGAAAATACACCACAGACAGCATGCAGTATGCAATTCATTCATCCTGGAACGACGCAATTTCCACATGTAAACACGTGTGGGATTCTATAGGAAAACGGTTTTTGTGAGGCTGACAGACTAGGAGGGGAGGTCTGATTCAGCACACTCACATGACTGCCGCAGGCCCTATTCAGGCAGAAGAGAGCGCGGACCCCGTAGAAGCTGGTGTTGGACTGTATCTTCAGCCAGTACTTTTCATGGCTCTCGCCAGACGAGGTGTCAGTACCGGGGATTGTTTAGACTTGTGCCACGCCCTACAGGCGTTTTCATGTCTGGGAGGCCTAGTGACTTTTGCACAAGGTGCCAGTGATGCTGAAATGGTCGTTGTAACCAACATTTCCGGACACTGTACCTGAGGTACTCTGTCCGATCGAATGTTTCCGACTTCGACCATTTCAGCAGCGCCAATAAACGTCAATTAGCTTAAGATTACACCCGAATCACGCGGATCGTTAAGATGCATTGAGTACAGTACCGCCGAGCAAGACGTTTTGTCACAAAACGCAGATACATTAACGTGGCCGGATCTTAGCATAACTCCCCGGGCGTGCGAAGTCAGTCAGGCGGAGTGGCGGGTGCGGTCTCGTTCTCGTTCAAATGCCGAGATTTCAAACTGAGGTACTCTGTCCCATCGGACAGAGTACCTCAGGTACAGTGTCCGGAAATGTTGGTTACAACGACCATTTCAGCGCCAGTGATTATACCGCGGGCCAAAAACAGCTCACCTGATTGGCCCTCACTCCATGGTTATAGTCGTCTGCACTTTAGATGAGAATCTCCTCTTCAAATGCTACCATCGCACTAAGTTGGAAAGGTTGCAACAGCAAATTTGGTGAGCGTCAAGGCGCAAGTCATGATTTTCTACAATAGCACGTAATATGATTTAAAACCAGGAGTACACTGAACAGCCCCGCTTTGTTACTTACTTCTCTATTAAGAAAACCCAATCACTTGTATGGCCTAAAAATCCTGGTTTTTGAGACAGGGGAGAAAGCCCATATGGTAAACTGAAACTTAGTTGGAAGATACTTATATTTACATGTTATGAGGCAATTAAAACGTTAATGTTATTACTGTCTGTCAGTCCTGGTGTATTTCACTCTATGATTGTTTCTGTTTTTGTGACTTTACCTCTGCGCCCATGTGTGCTTCTATAGTGTGCCTTTACCTGTGCTGTGTGCACGCGTATGTGTCTGCATGTCTCTGTGT